>NW_019104775.1:31866-44335 GCF_001995035.1 Momordica charantia
TACCTACTGACCCTTACCGAAAAGCTTGAGTTATCACTGGATGAGTGCCAAAAGAAGTCGATCAGTACAAATCTGAGGTCTTAGGAGCTCCAGCTAGCAAATCTGGTTGGTTGGTGTATGATCATCGGAGTTTGAACTACAACGTTCAGAATCATCGGAGGTTGCCTCTCACCTTGAAGAATCTCCAGATTGCTCGTGGGTTCGCCGTTGCTTGAGCCGCTCCGAACAATGGAGGTCACCGCCGGTGAATTGATGAACGTTGTTGTCGTTCGAAGAGATGGAAGTTGTCGCCGCCGAATCGTCGCCGTTCGCAAGCAGTAAAGTTCGATTCGCACGACAATAGAGCTGGTTTATTTGAAGGGATGTAAATCCCGGAGCGGAAGCGGACTTTCGTTGCTGATTTTCGGGATACAAAATTGAATTTTACAGAGGGAAAATACAGAGGAAATTCAAACCTTTGAAGATCATTTCTTCAGTGAATTCCCCTTGAACACCACCACCGGATCTTCCTTGCTATCCTCTTGGGTCTCGGGATCGTGCTTGTGGTAGCACCTTGATGGAAGAGAGGGAGAGATGGAGAGAGATTTAGAGAAATCGTTGGAGGTTTTTATGTTCTGTAACCTTTCTGTTTTGCAGAGGAGTTTAATATTAATAATAATAATATTAATAATAATAATAATATTAATATATATATATATAATATATAATTATAATTATAATATATGTATAATAATATATATATAATAATTAATATATATATAAAATTAATTAATATAATTAATTATTAATCCAATTAATAATTAATAAATATATAGATATACATAAATAATTAACACTTAATTATTTATTATAAAATTAGAATCATATTCTAAAACATTTCTCTCGTATAACCTATAGTTTTAATGTACATCTTATGCACATTATTTTTAACCTATAGTWTTAATATGAATCACATTCATATTAATTTTATTTGAATCTCATTCAAATAATATCTCTCATAATATATAGTTTTAATTTACAATTAACTATATATATTATAATGTATCAATATACATATAATTCCTTAAGTAATTTGAACAATTCAAATTCTTCCAAAAAATTTSATCATCGTTTTACCCGTTATGAGCTAGCAAGGGGACCTAATGGACCTACAGATCCGAAGCTCCAACGATGCAAGATTAATCGGTCAAACTCATTGACCGAGTTAATCTAGATTCGTTAACTACGGGTCATTCCACTAAAGATCCGCAGTTGCACTCTTCTCACTGTAGAATGTTTTCGTGTCCATGGATATACGACCATTAATGACGAGTCAATCCTTCACGAGTGTTCGTAACTCAAGTTGGGTCAAATTACCGTTTTACCCCTGAGTTACATCTTACTCCTTAAACACCACTGCTCCTCTAATGAACAACCCGGTTATGGTCCAACCAATAACCGGAAGTCCCTCTCGGCCAATGAGAGGGTAGGGCCCCTTGTTCAAGTCCCGGAGTCAGCATTTAAGGGAACACTCACCTACTACCCTAAAGTCGGGGAGGAGTGAATTCCATCTTGTGAAGTTATGTTCCCAGCTCCCCACTCGGTCTCGTCCCCAAAATGGTAGGAATGTTGAGTCGGCGACTCGGGCCACTCTCACCCATACAGATCAAAGAACGAGCCCTCACATGCAGGAGTCCATAACTCACTCAGGAGTGAGAATGAGTTGCCTGGTCATCCTAATAAATAGCAACCTATTAGTTAACGATGTTACATCTAAAGATTGCCTATTTCGTGGTCCGGTCTTATACAAACTCATTGTATAGGATACTCCCACTCACATGTCTCTACACGAACGACCTGGATCGAGTCGTCTGTAACCTTTACAGAGTGGGCCGTATCCATAGTGTTGCCAGGATAAGGTACCCAGCCTTATCCATATACTATAAACCCTTGAGGTTATTCACAGGACATTATTCATTCATATATCAGGGGTATATCAAATATATATACCCCGTATATCAACTATATACCCGGTATATATATTGTCCCGATTACAACAAAAATAACCTTGGATGTTTAGTTTATTGGATTTTGGACAATGCAAAGCTATGATTCAACAACAAATTTATTGAATAAAACTTTATTAAATAGATATTTGTTTTTACAAAATACAAACTACGAGTTTAGGGCAACACACCCAACATTATTTGCGTAGGGAGGGAGGCAAAAATTTTTTAGATCGACACATTTTCGTGGTGAAAATAAAAGTTAGGTTAAAAAAGTAAAGTGAATTTTAATGGCGGGCTGGGCCTAACATTAAAGGTAGATTTACAATGTCAGGCCTCGCCCGACATTGAAATATATTTTTAATTTTTTTTTTTCGATTTAGCACATTTTTTAACTTGACCGACATTGTTTCCTCCGGTTTTTTTTGTCCGACATTAATTCCTCCGTGTTTTTTTTTTGTCCGACATTAAAACCCATATTTCTAGTAGTGATAAGATTTGGGTTAGTAATTGGTTGAATTTTAAATCCTTGGATAGGATTTAAGGATTGATTTTGGATATTGGTTGTTTCTAGGCTTCTAAGTTGACAACTGCCAAGAAATAAGTTATTTAGATTCGTAGGATTTCTGAAAGAGGTAAGTAATTTGTCATATCCCTTCAAAAAAGTGTTGTAAGTAATTTACCATATCCCTTCAAAAAGTGTTGTAAGTTATTTACCATATCCCTTCGAAAAGTGTTGTAAGTGATTTACCGTATCCCTTCAAAAAGTATTCTAAGTGAATTTACCATATCCCTTCGAAAACTAAAATTTATTTTGGCTTTGATATAAAGATTTGAAATTGATATCTTGCATATGAAATTGAAGTTTTATTATGGATTTGAAAATTAATTTGGCAATTGATATTATGTTTATTTGTAAAGTATTTGAAGTATTCTTATATGATTTGATAAAGTTTTGTTTAGATTTATTTAAAGGTTTGAAATTGATATTTTGTTTATTTGTGAAATATTTGAAATCATGTTTTGAGGATTGATAAAGTTTGTTTTAAATTAGTTCAATGTTTTGAATTTATTTAATATTCAAAGTTAGTATTTGTTTTACATTTTATTTGAAAGATATTTTGATTGGTTTGATAAGGCTGTCCGGATATGCCATATTTTTGTTTTGAAAAACGTTTTGCTTATTTGGCGTAATATCCTAATTTGGAATTGATGGATTTCTGTTCTGACTTATTTGTGGGAAGACACTTTTGTGGTTTGACATTCCTTGAGAATGAAGATTCATGTGTGTGTTATTCACTCACATGGCCTCACACTTAAGTAACCGTTCTGTTTGTTCTGGTCGATATTATTTCGACAACTCTGTTCTGGTCAATATTAATTCGACAACTCTGATGGAAACTTCTGATTGTTTGGTGTTACCAATGGGTAACCACATATGTTCTGTAGGCTACCCAAATAATGCAACCTTCCACTCTGATTTTAAAAGTATGAATGAATGTAAGATTGTTTTGAATGTTTAAATGATTTAGTTATTCGAAAGTTTGAAAGTTGTACCAAATGTTTTAGATGGAATTTTGAAAGTTTTGATTGAAAGAAAGTTTGTTTTGAAGGATTGTAAGTTTGATCGAATGAAAGTTTGTTTCGAATGAATGGAAGATTGTTTTGAATCATTAAAAGTTCGTTTTGAATGAATGCAAGTTTGTTTTGAAAGAATGAAAGTTTGTTTTTATTGACCGGAAATTTTATCTTATTTGAAGACTTTTGTTTCTGAAAATCTAGTTTGTTTTGAAAGTTTTGAAAATTGTATTAAATATCTTAAAGGACTTTAAAAGTTTTGATTTGTTCATATTTTTGTTTATGAATGTTTGGAAAGGAAAATGAATTTCAAAATTCGATATGGAAATTGCTTATTGAGTATTTTTGTACTCATCTTTGTTTTCCTAAATGTTTTTCAGATGAAGGATTGAATGATCGTTCTGGTAGAAGGTGGAGTTTAGCGTACTGGCATGAGTTTGAAAGTTATCTTCCTATTTAGTTAAGTTAGTTTAGAAAAATTCTGTAAAGAAATTGCTTCCGCTGAATAATTTTASTTCTTAAGGTTTCTTAAAAGTTAAGTTTCCGCATTTTGTCACAATGACCGTATTGGAAAATACGGGTTGTTACACTATGGGTCTTACCCCGTCAGGTTGGTCTACAAGTTCCCAAACGGAATTGAAGTACATAGACTCCATTTCCAAGTCCATGGCTTTGACCCATTTGTCCTTGTCAGCATCTTCCATTGCCTTTTTATAGGTTAATGGATCCTCTACGCCGTCATCAGGTATGACAACTTGGGTTTTTGTTAACCCCACGTAGCGGCCAGGTTGTAACACAATCCTCCCACTACGTTAAGGCACCCTCAATTCTTGAGTTGGATGTGACAGACGTGATGTACTTGGCTTCATTAACAACTCTTATTGTAGTTCCAGTTTGATCAACAACTCTTGTTGACGTATTTGTAGCCTCTTCGAAAATCTCATTTATCACTACCTTACTTCGTAGTTTATGATCTCAAACGTGGTCTTCTTCCAAGAAGGTGACGTTTGTCGATACAAGCACTCTGTTTTCTTTTGGATCGAAGAAAAGACCACCTCTCGTCTCTTTAAGGTAACCTACGAATAGGCATACTTTTGAACGAGGTTCCAGTTTCTTTGGGTTAGTCATGAGCACATGTGCCGGACATCCCCAAATGCAGAAGTGACGTAAACTAACTTTACGACCGTTCCATAGATCAAAGGGTGTTTCAAAAACACTATTCGATGAAACTCCGTTCAAAATGTAAACCGCAGTCTCCACTGCGTAACCCCAAAAACGAGTTAGGCAACTAAGCATAGCTCATCATTGACCGAACAATGTCCAACAAGGTTCTGTTTCTCCTTTCTGATACACCGTTTTGTTGAGGTGTACAAGGGGCTAAGGGTTGGGATGTGACTCCATGTACTCTCCTCCCGATCGGATCGAAGTGTTTTAATGGTTTTACCTAATTGATTTTCAAGTTCAATCTTGTACTCCTTGTACTTTTCAAGGACATCAGACTTATGTTGCATTAGGTATAAATAACCATACCTTGAGTAATCATCTATAAAAGAGATGAAGTATTGATACGCTCCTCGAGGTTTAACATTCATCGGACCACAAAGGTCTGAATGTATAAGTTCTAAGGTCTCTTTGGCTCTATAACCTTTTCCAGTAAAAGGTCTTTTAGACATCTTGCCTTCAAGACAAGACTCACAGGGTGGTAGAGAATCATCTTCTAACTCATTTAGAATGTCATTCTTAACCAACCCCCTAATACTATTGAGATTAATGTGACCTAATCTTAAGTGCCAATGATAGGTATTTTCTTTGTGAGAAACTTTTTGCCTTTTATTTTTAGTTTTAGCATTTTTACACAACTCGATATTTAAAACTGCTTTAGTTATGGTAGGTCTTAGCACATAGAAGTTGTTTTCAAGCAAAGCAGAACAAATATTGACACCATTTCTTGAAATGAATGCTTCATTTAAATTAAAAGAAATGAAATATAAATGTTCTAACAAACAAGAAAGTGAATTAAGTTTCTTTTAATTTGAGGAACTACGTACACATTATCTAATAATATATACATATTCTTGTTTGTAAACAACTTGAGCTCCCCTACTGCCACAACTGAGATGACCTCTCCTGTTCCGACCTTGAGAGTCATCTCTCCGGCTTCAAGCTGCCTGCAGGAACTAATTCATTGAAACGAAGAACAAACGTGATTAGTGGCTTCTAAATCTAATATCCAGGCGAAATCATCATTCTCCACTAAACATGTTTCAAAACAAGTAAGTTCATATTTACCTTCGTTGACTTTCTTCTTTTCAGCCAAGTATTTGGGTAGTTGCGCTTCCAATGCCCGTCTATATTGCAGTGGAAACATTTTCCTTTCTCTGCAACCTTCGCCTTGTCTTTCTTGGTAGTGGTAGTAGTAGGGTCAGGTCTAAGCCCCTTACCAGTGGCATTCTTCTTCTTGAAAGTCTTACTTCCAGAAGAGGATGACAAAAACTTGCCTCTAGAGGTTGAACCTCGGTGGAACTTTTTCGAGGTGGCAACGTTTGCCTCCCCTTCATGTCCCTTATTTTTCGTAAGAGACTGGTAAGTCTGTAGCTCATTAAGAGCGTGGTAAGAATGTACTCCAACTTATTCAGAATCACATTGCTCCGGAATGACAGGAAACTCTTCGGAAGAGATTCCAGAATGACGCTTACCTAACTCTGCTCGTCTATGACAGCTCCGTTCGACTCTACCACGTTGAAGTGGACCATCAGGTTGAGAACGTGTTTTCGCACTGAGGAGCCCTCCTTCATGTGGGAGTTGTAAATGAACTTAAGGGCTTTGTGTCGAGCCTGTGAGGACGGTTGTCCAAACATGCTCTACAGCGAGTCCATGATCTCCTTAATGGTGACCGTGTCCTCGTGCTTCTTAGCAATCACAATAGATATGCTCGCCAAGATGTAGACATTGGCCTTGTCATTGGCCGTGATCCATTTGTCATAGACGTTGCATACCACCACAATCCTCTTGCAAGATGAACCTAAGATCATCTATCACGAGAATAATGTTTAGATTCAATTTCCATTGTTTGTAATTCTCGCTGTTGAGTTTTTCCGCGGCTAGGGGTGCAGTAATAGAAGTAGAGATACTGAAAGTAAAAACAAACCTATATTAGTTTCATGAACTATTTTTAAACCCAATCATATTTTAGCAAAAGTAATTAAGCATACTAACAAAATTGTTTTGCAACGATACTTCAGTGATTTAAAGCAACAACTACCGTAGGGCAAACAGCTATCCTTCACTAAATTGAGATGTTCTCAACTAAATTTTACACCAGAATAACTCTTATTCCTATAAACTTTAGTCATCGTTTATTTGATCAGGAAATTGCTAACTAACTTAACAACTCCCCGTAAATGTGACCCACCATTTTCAGACGTCAGAGGTCCGCCCGAATAATCTCGCCATAGGGAAGGAAAACATTGGAGCAAAACCTAAGAGACCCTTATCCATTTCTGGAGTTTCCCTTGGTTTTGATTCCATACAATGAACCCTTCGTAGGGATGGTCGTTTCAGGACGACACTCAGGTCATGTATGAAACCTCACGGTGCAAACCAATGACGGAGACTGCAGGATGTGTCGTCACACGTCCTTCTCCCACTTACTATGAATACTATCTCCATTCACCTCGATATTGAACCATGCAAACACCTTCCGTAGGGAGGCCACGCCCAGGGCGACACGAGGCTGAGTATGGAACTCACAGTGTGAATATAAACGAGAATGTGAGAGTGAGAGAAAAGTATGTTATATATGCTTTGTATATCAAATATATACGTAGTATATTACATATTCTCTTTTGCTCCCACTTAATATTATAAGACTAGAGTATATTACTTAGATGAATTCCGGATAAGTGAAATTAACTAAGTGAATTTTTAGTCGGCCCAATATAACTATTATATTGGTAGTTGTACATTAATGTTTTAGTTTATTAAACGAGTTAATAAACAAGGGACATTATTGCATGCATATAAAATATTGACTAATTCAACCCCCACGTCGGTTCCCAGGTAGATGTGTTCCCTTACGATCAGCTTAAATACCTCAACCTAGACAAAACCTTCCTTAGACAGGGTTCCTTTATAGGCAATATTTTATATTTAGTATTTTATCATTTCATTTTAAACCTAGTTAAAACAAAATAAAAGACTACCCTCTAATCATATTAGAAGATATATCCTAAGGTCTAATTAATTTTAAACCCCTTTAAAATTAATTAACTTAGACCCTATGTTTGCATGCAATTCTTTATTATAGATTTTATTTTCTATCTACCAAATTTTATAACTCTTATAAAATTTAAGAAATTAAAACTATAATCAGGCATTGTAAGCATACATTAATATAATAATTATATTAACTAAAGTAATGTCATGTTCAATGCAACTTTATTTTCATCTAATTAATACAACACTTGTATTAATCATGAAAATAAAATATGCATTCATACATTATAACATTTATAAGTATATGATGCATGATCATACATACATACTATATATCAAACATACATATTATGCATGTAACCTGTGGTGGGATTTTAAAACTATATGGCATACAATATGTAATATGCTTTTAATTAAAATACACATTCATAATGCATAAAATAGAAAAGTTGGACCGGTTTTTGGCACCCTAAGAAAGCAAAATAATACAAAAATAAGAAAACGACCGCAACTGCCTTCAAACCGCAAATCGGAGCCATGGAAGCACGTATAAAAACACCCAAGACAGCACCTTAGTGCCTAAGGGCAGCGCCGCGGCGCTAAGGCACGACAGCATGGCGCTGCACAGCGTCGTGGCACTGCACAGCGTCGTGGCGCTGTGTGCTGTCCCTGCAGCGCTAGGGCGCTATCTGCACGGTCTGCTTCATCTTTTCGTTGTTTTCTATAACTTTTCGCCAAATCCGACGCCATGAACAACTTTCGAGCGACCCGAACTTACAGACTAAATACAGAAACACAATGCCCAAAACACTGAGCCCTTACATGATTAAATCAAGACTTAAATTGCAATCTACATGCCAAAAACTTGAAATTTTCCAACCTGCAAACTCATATTTCGAAAATATGAAAACACCCACCAAAAACACTGATTTTGCTCCGAAAAAATCAGAACATAAACGCAGCTCTGATACCAATTAAAGGAATATGAATCCCGGAGTGGAAGCGGATCATCGTTCATGAATTTTTGAGAAACAAAATCAAATGTGCAAGAATAAGAAATACAGGGAAAGCTTACATTTGAAGAACTATTCTTCAACGATTTCCCGACAAACACCACCAAATGGTCTTCCGTGCTATCTTTTGGGTACCGAGATCATTGCTTGTGGGAGCAACAACACAGAATTTTTGAGAGAACAAAACTTCAGAAGAATCATGCTCTATATCTTTTTTACAGGTGTTTTTATAGAGAGACAGCAGAACTGTTCTACTTTTCACCAAAAGAGTTGATATGGGATAACTGCCCATATCACCACATCACCACCCCCCTACGTTTTTTGGGGGAGAGGTGGTGTTTGGTTTATTTTATTTTATTAATTAAAATAAGTTAATTAAATTAATTAATTATAATTAAAATAAATTAATTAACAAGTAATTAATTTAATTAATTATTAATCTAATTAATAATTAATCAAATTCAAATCTTACTTAAATAAAACTATATGTTTGAATCATATTCAAACAACTCTCTCTTATATAACCTATAGTTTTAATATGAATCCAATTCATATCAATTATTTGAATCCTATTCAAAAAATTCTCTCATAATATATAGTATTAATTGTGAATCTCTATCCAAAATTAATATATACTTATAATGTATCAATATACATTATATATATTCTCTTACATAATTTGAATATTTCAAATTATTTCATAATTCTTAATCTTCGTTTATCCATTATGAGCTAGCAAGGGGATCTAATGGACCTACAAATCAGAAGCTCCAACGATAAGGGATTAATCGGTCAAACTCATTAACCGAGTTAATCAACATTCGTTAACTACGAGTTAGTCCACAAAGACCCACAGTTGCACTCTTCTCACTACAGAATGTTTTCGTATCCGCGGATGTACGACCATTAATGGCAAGTCAATCCTTCACAAGTGCTCGTAACTCAAGCTGGGTTAAATTACTGTTTTAGCCTTGAGTTACATCTTACTTCTTAAATACCACTATTCCTCTAATGAACAACTCGGTTATGATCTGACCAATAACCGAAAGTCCCTCTCGGGCCAGTGAGAGGGTGGGACCCTTTGTTCAAGTCCAGGATCAGCATTTAAGAGAACACTCATCTACTCCCTAAAGTTGTGGAGGAGTGAATTCCATCTTGTGAAGGTATGTTCCAAGCTCCCCACTCGGTCTCTTCCCCAAAATGGTAAGAATATTGAGTTGGCGACTTGAGCCATTCTCACCCATACAGATCAAAGGACGAGCCCCACGGGCAGGAGTCCATAACTCACTCAGGATTGAGAATGAGTTGCCTGATCATCCTAAAAAATAGCAATCTGATAGTTAACGGTGTTACATCTAAAGATTGACTATTTCGCAGTTCGATCTTATACAAACTCATTGTATAGGATACCCCACTCGCATGTCTCCACACGAACGACCTAGATCGAGTCGTCTGTAATATTACAGAGTGGGTCGTATCCATAGTGTTGCCAGAATAAGGTATCCAGCCTTATCCATATACTATAGACCCTTTAGGTTATTCATGGAACATTATCTACTTGTATATCAGGAGATATCAAATATGTACCTAGTATAACAGGGGTATATCAAATATATACCCAATAGATGTACTGTCCCGGTTACAAGATAATAACCTTCGATTTTAGTTTATTGGATTTTGGACAATGCAATGCTATAAATTCAACAACAAATTGATTGAATAAAAACTTTATTGAATATACAGTTATTTTTACATAAATACAAACTACGAGTTTAGGGCAACACACCCAAYAGAAGTTGACTCGGAAGATATGGAAGAAGTTGAGAGGCAAAGGTGTACGCAAAGGTTTGGTTTCGAGATATGATGGACCCTTCAAAGTGTTCAAACGAGTAGGGAGTGTCGCTTATCGTATGAAGTTGCCAGATTGAATAAAGATCCACCTAATGTTTCATGTGAGTTTCCTGAAGTCTTTTTCACAAGATTTTCTTGACTAGGATCGAAGACAAGCCAAACGGATACCAATTGCTATAAATAAGCAGTTTGACAAGCAGATCACGAAGATCTTTGACCACGGAACCATGAGGATGAGCAAAAAGAATCGAAGAACAGTTTTCCTTGTGAGGTGGAGAGGCGAAGGTGACGAGAAATTTCTTGGGAGAGATACGTGACACTATGGCAATTTGAGGAACAGATTTAGGAGTACTGAAAGAGGACAGAACCAATGAGGGCGTTGGTGAGCTTAATTGGGGGAGGTTTGTTAGGACCTCAATCTCAAGACATGTGATATGGCTCGTTGGGCCTTGCATGAGCCACTATCAGAGTTGTAGGGTGGCACACCAAATGACAGAGCAAGGTAATGCGGTATATCATGTGCAGGCAGGCAGGATGTGGAGCATGCACATGGGCTTTAGTGGGTGACTAACGTCCACCGACATGCAGGTAGGCATGGGGCCAAGCGGATGGCCAAAGGTCGATGCATGTAGATGGATACACATGGTTTCCAAAGAAGCACGCATGCAAGCGAGAGCGAGCGTGCATGTTAGGGATGGTCGCACGTGAGTGGGCAATCAGACAGAGGTACACGCCCCCGCACAACACGAGACAGACACGTGTAGGAGGGCGCGCGTCGTGCAGGTGCAAGATGATAGGCACGCGTAGGTGGGCGTGCACCCAGGAACTTTCCATTGACCGGGTCAAACCTCCTAAAAATAGCAAAGGGATAAAAAAGAGAGTAGTGGAATCATGAGTCCTAAAATGGAGGAAAGTGTGGGTTCACGACCAACTTAGTGGCACCAAAAATGGTGGCACTAAAATAGTGGGATAATGGCTTCTATTTTGGGGGAGCACTACCCACAGTGGAGTAGTGGGTAGTTGTACACTATCACTATATAATGGATAGCTTGGGGTTGTCCAAGCATCCACTTCAATTATCACACAATTGTAGATTTTTACTCAAAAGCTAACAAAATTGAGGTAAGGAGCCCCCTCTATTATGTGTGTCGTGTTGCGCTTTGTTGTGTTCTGAATTCTTTTGTTATGTTTGGATTTTGGATACAAATATGTTAGGTTGTACTAAGGTGGCAGCCTTAGACCGCACCTGGAGAAAATTCTACTTGGAATTTAGCTGTGTGACACCACCCATGGTTGATAATCCATCTCAAAATCCCCAACTCCAAGTGAGCTAAAGTATGAGGTTGTGGTGAGATAAAAAAAGAGTGTTTATTCTTATGAGTCATGACTCTTATTTTTATAACGAAATTCTTCTATCATTGCCTATCTTTTTTACCCGAATTTTTTTAGGGGTTTTCCACGTAACATCACTATGTCCCATTCTTCCTCTTTTTATTTTTCATTATTGTTTCTTCTCAATCTGTTTTAGCTGCGATCTTGCTGTATTCGATCCCAATCCTAACACAACATGTGGTGTCAAAGAATTCTTTTGAGTGTTTACTTATCGTATGCTTTGTGACTGGGCGTTTATGCTGAACGAACGCGCTAAGCGTGGTAACAATTATATAGATGCAAGCGCACACCTGTCAGAGTAATATAAAATGGACGGAGTATCCAAGTATCGATCCTCAAGGACTTCTAAACAATTTCCAAACTCTAAAGTTTTAAAGAATAGTGAATGTTGGAATGAGTGATTCTTGTAAAATGGGAAGTGGTCACAAATAATGG
>NW_019104775.1:45265-62752 GCF_001995035.1 Momordica charantia
AGAAGTTGCTGGAATTTATAGCTGTGCAGAATTGGTTAGGTAGGTCCTAAAACGATGGTGAATCACCCATTTCCAACTCTTTTGACTGACCAAATCGTGCTCAAACTGATAGTGGAACACTTCTTCTACACGTATGCATCGGTTGGAACCACCAAAACGCATTGGAAGACGCGTTTCATTAAGGGCAAAGTTGGAAGAAAACCAGTTTTTCTGCAGGCTTCCCAGGCGCCTGGCGCCTCCCATGATACTTTTTCGTCTTTTTGCTTCTTTTGATTAATTTGCACTCCCAAATGGTCCTAAAATGTCATAAATACAATATAAGCCATCCACAAACCATAGTATATGAATTTTGCATGAATTGGAACTCAAACGATCGAGAAAAATCCGAAACAAAGCTGAAACATAGTARAAACAGCATCTAAAACCTTCTTTTTACGCATGTAAACAAGCGTAATCACTTTGTTGTTGCCACTAAAAGAGGATTCTCCACATAAGAAAATAAGTTAGATGTTTTTCACCTTTATTGAAAGGCACAGGAAATTGTTTGCAATTCATGATAGAAGTAATAGTGGCAAAGTTCAAGATTGAGAAGTTCAATGAGACTAATTTCTCGTTGTGGAAATTAAAGATGAAAGTTATCTTGAGAAAAGATAATTGCCTTGCAACTACCAGTAAAAAGCCAACGGAAGTTACACATGACAAGTGGAATGAGATGGATGAGAATGCTATAGCAAATCTTCATCTGACACTAGTAGATGAAGTATTGTCAAGAATAAAGGAGATGAAAACCGCAAAGGAGATTTGGGATCATCTCACAAAATTGTACGAGGCGAAGTCACTTCACAACAAGATTTTCCTTAAAAGGAGTTTGTATACTCTTTGAATGTCAGAATTTACTCCAATGACAAACCACATGAAAATGTTTAATACTCTATTTTCTAAACTCACATCATTGGTTTGTAAAACAGAGCCAAATAAACGTGTTGAACTTTTACTTCAAAATCTTCTCGATTCGTATGATAAACTTATCATCAACCTAACAAATAATGTTCTTACTAACTATCTAAAATTTGATGATATCTGAGTTGTTGTCGAGGAGAAGAAAAATCGACGCAAGAACAAGGAAGATAAGTTGAAGAGTTCACAACAAGAGGCTCTGGGAAGAAGGGGAGATCAATAAAATGTGGCTCAAGTGGAAGCCAAAATCAAGGAAGGGCAAAATCAAGAAGTAAGGAAGAACATGAACTGCTATCACCATGGGAAGAAAGGGGCATTTAATGAAGGATTTGGAATCTAAATAAGAAAGATTTCAATCCCTAATTTAATGTAGCAAACACCTCAAATAAAGATGATGTCTGATACTGTAAAGTAGTGACAAGTGTTGAAGGTAAAAAGAGATTGGTTGATATATGGTTCATCGACTTAGGAGCCACTTATCACATGACCTCTCGATGACAATGATTTCATAATTATGAACTTATCTCTAGAGGATTTGTGTTCGGCTGTAATTATCATGTCTTGAAGATTGTTAGTTCGCATAATTAAACAATGTTGGATGATCGGTATGGCAACCCTAGAGGGGGGAGGGGGTGAATAGGATTTAATGAAAACTTTATAAACTCTTTTTATTCGGTGGGTCCAATTAAACAAATAAGTAAACTTTGTACAAATAATTAATTTTATCACAAATAAATTATAAATACATTTCAAGCATGATAAGTAATTCTAATGTAAAGATTCATAATAAACATGATGAACAAATTGTTGCAATTAATTTCATGCAGATAATGATAATATAAAATTAATTGCAAAAATTAAATAGAAGAAGGTTAGAGAAATTGACATTGAGAATTTATAGTAGTTCAATAACATCAGCCTACTTCACTCCCCCAAGCTCCTCTTAGGTGTTCGACTAAGAAACTCGACTCTTTCCATGACTTAGTGTCAACCGGTACAATGTTATTTTTTGGGAAGTAAAAACGAATCTGATCCTTTCCACGGTTCATGATAAAAAAATAACAAATACTCTTTTTCAGGCTCAAGAGCAACCTTTATGAGATTTGTAATTTGAAGGAACAATTTTACAAACTCTCTCAAAAACTGAATATACAAATTTAACTCACAAAATTGTAAGAAAAATGCTTACAAATAAAAGCCCTCAAATGACTAAGAAAAAATAAAATTGGAAGCTCAAAGATCTCTCAAAATAAAAACTCTCTTTAAGAAACTAGAATGAAAATTGAAGCAGTGAAGAGAGATGAACTATGGAGGAATTAGAGATAAAATTTGGTGAGAGTTGCAAAATTTTGAGAGAATAATGATGTTCAAATAGGAGGAAAGTTTGGTTGAAAAGATTGGAAATTAGCATAAATTTGGGTCATTGGATCTTTTGTTAAAAAGAGATTGAATGGTTAAGATTAATTGTAAAAAGTTAATAATAATAATAAATATAAACTCTTCAATGGTTACTCCACGAATTATTTTATTTATAGGGCCAAACAATAAGATTTTTTTTTATAATTTTCTTTTTCATTTAAAAAAAACTCTCTTCTTTTTTTTTTCTCTCCATTTCTGTTCTTTCTTTTCTATTTCTCTTTTCCTCTTTTCTTTTTCTTTCCTTTCTTTTTAATAGCACATTCACCACGTGTCGCTTTCTAGTTGGTCCACTGAGATGACTCAGTTACCACGTCATCCACTTTGAGTATAATTCCTTTTGAACTTGTTTCTGTCATAAATTTTTCATTAAAGTTCCACTTTAATTGACTCAAGAGACGTTGGAATCGTTTTATCGAGTTCTACGCTGTAGACATTTCAAAACACTAAAGTTGCTAATAAATAAAATTAGGTTTGTTATCATCAAAATATTAATGAATTAATTAATTAAAAAAGAATTAATTTTAGATTGAGGGTCAAAAAGCCAACGATCTCCCCTTTTTATCATGACAAAATACTAACGAAAAATGTATAAACATTAAGTAAATAATAACATGTCCAACAAATCACCATAATGATCATATATGAATTTCATTCCAAAATTAATTTCTCACAAATTCATTCATTTTGCTTATTACATTTCTCCCTTTGGGAATCAATCAATAAGGAATAACTAAGAAAAATAGATAAAAACATGAAAGCTCCTTCTTTATTAAGCAATTTTATTAAGCAATTTAACACTTCTAGTTAATAAGAATAAAAAAGACATTTAGTACAAGTTTTATGAAACTCTTCCTATTAAGACGTCTTCTAAAAAATTAGCAAGAAATCAAGAGGCATCAATTAAGAAATTCTAAGATAAATTTTACTTTAAAGTACTCTTCTAAATAGATACACAGTATGCATAAGAGGATAAAGTTTGAATCATAAATAAGCTTTAACATCGATGCATTTGACCTTTTCACCATCTTTTTTAAGCTGCGGGGAGGTGATCGTGAGAGTTTTTGCAGAATTACCTTCAATGCACTTGAAACTTTTGAGCAACTTCTCCCAAAATACTCATTTCAAACTTACAAAGCATATACTTAAAATTTTTTAACAAAGGTGAGATAAATAATATAAAAAAAGAAGTATGTAAAATCAATATTAATAAAAACACAAAAATCACATCTAAAGAGTTTAACTCCCCACTTACCATGGAGATAAAAGTAACACAAGCAAAATTATCCCAATGGTAGTTCAAACTATCTCAAACAAATTATCAAAATATTCCACAAAATTTTCTTTGAAGAAAATATGCCATAAGACAAGTATAATTCCAAGAAAGCAACTTTTGTTGGGTAAATTTACGATGTATATGTAAACTGAATAACACTAACAAATATATTACAACGTAACTAGCTACAAACAATTATAGACTTTGATAGCTTAATGAATACCAAAACTTGATAAATATATAGTCGAGGCACGCTTTAATAGTGCTAACCTGAAGACAATTGTTCGCTTTGCACAAGTTGCTAGTAAACTACAGCAATCGTCTCAGCAGGATACAACGATTAACTTCGGTAGAATAGCAATCTTGAACTACTCGAATCTAGCAGAACTCTGAGACACTTGCTCTCAACATAAACAAGAATGACAACTCGAAAGAAGAGAGAATTCTTGTGAGAGGAGAACTCAAACGAGAAATGTTTGGATATCACAAATGAGAAAAACAACAACTATATATAGTTGTACAAACATATAACCCCTCACATAAAATTTAGTAACTTAACACATATGTAACCTTTTTACATATGTAACTTTAACAAAAATTAAGAAACAACTCTTTATTTAAACATACAACTTCAATTTTAATAAAATGAAGGAACATAACAACAAAGAAATAAATAAAGAATTGATAAACAAAATGAAAAATAAAATTCACAATGTATATGTGAATTTAGTTACAAATTTAGAGCCCGTTTGGTAATGTTCTTGTTTCATGTTCGTGTTTCTTCATTTTTAATAAAGAAAAATAGATTGCATGACCCTAACATCCATGAATTAAAGTATGATGAAATAATATTTTTATTTATGTTTTGAAACAAATGAGAAATGGGAAATGGGAGCAAGAAAGAACAAACTTGTTTTGGTTGTTTCCAAAATTTCTAAAAATTTTGAGAATGTTCCCAGAAGATGAGAAACAAGAAATATAGTTAGTTGCAAAATGCTTAAATTGTTTAAGAAAATTGGAAACAAGAAACAAGAAATAAGGAACATAAACGTTACTAAACGAGCCCTTAATTTCTAGATATTAAATTTGTAAGTATTCAATTGTTCATCAATATTTTCAAATTCCATTATTTTCCACATATTAAAAATCCAACAAGGCTCATACATGAAATAAAGTGAGATAGACAAAACAAAAACCAAGACATTGAGAGCAAATAGATAAATTATGCATCAGGAGTAGTGTCTTTTGGACATGCACCTTCCTTAGTGAATATCTATCGAATTTATCGAAGAAATAGTGAAAACTAGCTCTAGAACTATCATTCTCATGATAAATTGGGACAAGAAATATCACGTACACATAACTTCTCTTGTATCTTTGAGTTCTATACGGTTGTGTCCATTTTGGTCCTGGATAAAATCCTGAAGTCATGAGAACTTTAAGAACATAAGCTATTTGAAAAGTTCTCATAGAACCGACCCAATTCTAACACATAGGTGATATGGATTAAGAGTATTCTGTCATTCTCCCTCTTGTAATCAAGATATCAACATGACCTTAACATCAACAGATCACACACATAACATCATAGAATTGGAAAGAAACAGTGTGTCAACTATGAGTTATCTAGCTAGTTTGCTTATTGAACTTAGATCTTGGGATCTCTAGTCAACTAGGTTAGGTTACCACTAGATACTTCATTTTATAGGCCTTAGTCTCATTTCCCTTGATGTATATGCAACCTGATTTCTTGACAATCCTTTCAAAGATCTGCAACATTCTCTTTTGATTTTATATAATCAATGAAAATTATTTCATTAGAGAGCAATTGCCTAATAGAATTATTCAGCTTTGCAAAATTTGGAAATATACCAAATAGATGTAAAAATTGAATTCTTAAATGGAGATTTAGATGAAGAAATCTATATGGAATAATCTGAAGGACTTGAAAATAAAGTTTGTAAACTTGTAAAGTCTCTTTATGGGTTGAAACAAGCACCAAAATTATGACATGATAAGTTTAATCACACTATGTATTCTAATGGATTTAAGATAACCGAGTGTGACAAATATGTCTGTTAAAATCATAGATCAACATTGCGTCATTGTTTGCTTATATGTTGATAATATGGTGATAATGGCTAGAAGTGCCATTGATTCCACTAAAAGAATGTTGAATTCCAACTGTAACATGAAAGACCTTGGTTTTGCTGATGAAAAAATAACGAGAAATCCAAGTGGATATATACTTTCTCAATCTCAATACATAGAAAAAGTGTTGAGAAAATTTGGTCATTTTGAGAGTAAGTTGGTAGTTACTCCTTTTGATCCAAATTGTAAGTTGAAGAAGAATAATGATGTAGGTGTATATTCCCTAGAATACTCTAGAGTTGTGGATAGTTTAATGTACAAAACGAATTGTACAAGACATGATTTGCTTATTTGGTAGGAAAATTGGCAAGATACACCAACAATCCTGGGCATGATCATTCGAATATGAGTTTTAAAGTACTTGAAGTACACTTTAGACTATATGGATTCCATTATACGAAATATCCATATGTACTGGAAGGATTTAGTGATGCTAGCTGGATATCTCATAACATGGAGACTAAGTCAACCAGTTGGTATATATTTACCATAGGTGGAGCAACTATGTCATGGAAATATTCAAAACAAACGTTTATTGTATGGGTGTCCACTGGTTGGGTTGGGTATGGTCGAGTTAGGGACATTTTTGGACCAATCCAAATTTTCGGGTTGGCCATCTTTGGGAACTTATGTGCTCGAAATCAATAGCTAACCCAACCCAAAATTTTCGGGTTGGGTTTTCGGGTTGCAATAATTTTTATTATTTTTATTTTTTACCTAGACTAAAAAAAAGTTTATACAAAAAATTAAAATGTTAATTCGATGGATCTGCAGCTATACTCACAGGCGGACGGTGTTGGGTTTTATGTCCTAAAACTCATAGTTTGAAAATGACAAATATACTTTTATCATTCAATAAAGTTGTTATTGAAGGTTTTAATCAATAAGTAGTTATTGATCCAATAAAATGTTCTTACTATATCTAAATCCAATAAATAAAAGATCCTAGACTGCTACATAAGACTCAAACTCTATGTAAGAGACATAAATATGGATCAAGTTTGAGTTAACAGTCTAAATGGTCTATAGTATAGGAATAAGGTTGGGCGCCTTATTCTGGGGACACTATGGATGCGGCCTACTTTGTAGCTAGTACAAACGATGTGATCCTAATTCGTTCATGTGAAGACATTCGAGTGGGGGTGTCCCGTGCAAAGAGTTTGCATAAGACCGGACCATGAGATAGTCACTTTTACTTTATTAACACCGTTTACTGTTTGAAACTGACTATCTCAACTTTGATGGCCTAGGTAACTCGATCTTAATCCTGAGCTAACTATGAACTTTTGTTTACTCGGGATTATCCTTAGATCTGCATGGGTGAGAGCAGCTCAACAGCGCTGGCTCAATAAGCCTCCCATTTCAGGGGTAAGACCCGGTAGATAGCTAGAGACATAGGGTGCAAGAAGGAATTCACTTCTACCCAATTTTGGGATAGTAAAGAGGTTGTTCTCTTAAGGGCTGAATCCAGGTCTTGAACAATTGGCGCCACCCTCATCAAAAGGTTTGAGAGGATTTTTTGATTTGATAGTTGGACTACAAATCATTGTTCATCAGAGGATTAGTGGGACTTAAGGAACAAGAGGTAATTACAGGGGTAAAGCGGTATTTTGATCCAGCTGTAATTACGAACAACCTGTGAAGGGTCGACTTACCGATCATGGTTATATCAAATGGACATAATATATCTACAGTGAGGAGAGTGCAGCTACGGGCTTTAGTGGAGTGACCGCGTAGTTAACGATTGTTGGTTAACTAGGTTAMAGAGTTTAACCGGTTAATCTYGGATCGTTGGAGCTCATGATCTGTAGGTCCATAAGGTCCYCTGGCTAGCTCATWTAGGAAYAAACTTGGAATAATTTGAAGGAATAATTCAAATCGTACGAATTAGGTTAATCATATGAGATATGATTAAGTAATTGATATATKATATCAATTTGAGAAATTTGGACAAAATATTTAAATAGGATTTAAATATTAAAATTATGAATGCGGATTCATAATCGRAGGCATGGATTTCATCAAACATCGGATTTTGGAAAAAGTCAAATAGTTGACTTTGACCAAAGAAAGTCAAAGGTTGACTAAAGTAGATTAAAATAATGTTTTTAACCAAGTTGGTGGAAAATTCCACTAACTTGTTGAGTGGAACATTTAAATAATCTCAAAAATCCACTTTTTGACACTTATCCATGCCATGCATGAGTGGAATGTGTGTTGTAAGCTTTTGGTGAACTTAGACATGCATTTTGACACTTAGTCGTGCCATGCATGAGTGGAATATGTGTTGTAAGTTTTTGGTGAACTTTGACATGCAAGAGTTGCATGTAATTTGCCTATTTAAGAAGGTTTTTGTTCAAACATCAAGCTCTCTTGGAACCTTTGGCCATTTGATGTGTTTTCAAAAAGTTTACATAACTCCTTTTAGCTCCACTTTTCTCTAATTTTTTCCTTCTCTAAAAAGAGTCCCACCACTCTAATCCAAGCCTTGAGAATAGCTAGGAAGATCTCTTGGTGGTCCTTCATTGGAGCTATTTGAAGATTTTTGAAAAGCTACAAAGGTTTGTATTTTTCTCTACTTATCTCTAAGCATCATAATGTATGATCATACATGTTTAATCCTAGGTTGTATTATGCATCTAGATTGTTATTTCGATTCTTGCTCACTTCCGCTGCACATGTATGTATTTTCTCCATCAGACGGATCTGCGACAGCGTAGCGGATCTGCGACGGTGCACATCGCAGCTCAAGCGGACATATCTACTCACGTCGGATGGACCTGCTTCACTGGTGATGACTCACGGTGGGCAAACTTTCTTCACCAACATGGTGCTGCTACGGATGGATCAATGCACCTACCTTTCTACTTCATTGACAAACGACTCATAGTGAGTCACGGGCTACTGCGGTGGTGACAACGCCAGACGAGATTCACGGATTGCTACAGTTTAATTCGAAAAGGGAGGTAGATTTAAGAGAGAAGAAGATGGATGAGAGAAGAAGAGGCTTAACTTGGGTGAGATTGAATATGGAAGAAAAGAATGAATGTGAAAGAAAAGAAGATAAAAAGTTAAGTTGAAAACCCTAAAAATGGAATGAGTGACTGTGATTAAAACAAAATGAAGGGTTGAGATTGAACCTACCTATTTTATTATATATTTATTATTTAAAACTAAAAAAATATATATTATTCGGGTTGGGTCGGGTTGACCTGACGTTTTAAATGGCTAACTCGAGACCCAAATCGACTCAGTCGAGTTGGAATTTTTCCAACCCAACCCGACCCTTACGGTTTGAGTTGACTTCGTCAAAATCGCCGAGTTGTTGGGTTTTTGAACACCTCTAGTATATAGCACGATCTACTATGGAATCAAAGTTTATTGCTCTTGATAAAGTTGGAGAAGAAGCAAAATGACTTCGAAACTTTCTTGAAGATATTTCATTGTGCCTAAGGCTTGTAAATGCCATATGTATTAATTGTGATAGTTTAGCGGCCTTAATGAGAGCTAAAAATAACGTCTACAATGGGAAGTCACGACACATTAGATGTAGACGTAATTCTATCAATAAATTGCTCTCTAATCAAATAATTTTCATTCATTAGGTCGGTTCAATCGAAGCTTATTTTAGGTGAACCCTTCAACTAACCCAACCCATATGATTTTCATTTATTTGAACCCAACTCCAATAAGTTAATAACCCAACCCAAACAAGTTTATAACACAATCCAAACTGTATGGGTTAGGTTGGGTTGATTGGTTTTTTGGGTCATTGAGTTTTTTAACACCCCTACTTATTTATACTAAATTAAAAACTCAACTTTTTTACCATAAGATTAGACAATTAAAACCAAATGGCAAAAAAAAAAAAAAATTAATTAATCAAATCTTAAAAATAAAAGAAAAGAAAACATATGATTTCAAAATATTTATAAAAGAGTTTGATTTTTACCCAATTATGCCAAATAAAATTAAAAATTTTTCAAATTACAGAGATTTTATTTTATTTTTATTAAAAACTTTTATTTGAGAAAACAAGGAAATCCATATTTAATCAAAGTACTTGTTTTCATTTTTTATTTTTGATAAAACACAAACGAATGAAAAATATTTGCCATAAAATTTTAACAAAAATTGTAGAAAGAAAAGAGAACGATGAAATAGATTACCGAATAAATCTAGGGGTTTACAATGTGAAATCTTATAATACGATCCTTCATGGACAACTCCATTTTACTTGTGTTTGAGATAGTTCGTAAAGTCCTTTAAAAAAAGCAATTTCTCAATCGCAGCAACAACATGGAATGGTTCAATGATGACCAATCCTTATTTATGCAAATCACTAATCATAATTTGCAAGTCATCCATCTGATTGACTACCAATGTAGTATCTATCATGTGGGAATCCAAGAATTTTCTAGTAAGGAATTCGTAGTACAACATCTTTCAACTTGTACTTCTTGTGTAATGCCTTTTACAATTACCTTAAAATAATATAGACATTGCAGTAAACATTATACAATGTGTCATACACACCACTAAGTATATAACTGCAACATAGGAAGTTTGAAAGCGTTCATGCTTGCTTGAAAACTACAACTTCATGAGGGACTACTTCTTGTGGGGTAATTGGGCACTCCTTCAATATGCGAGCAAAGTTCAGCTGGAGAAATAAAGATCATTTTATGTTGCCATCTTTTGAAGTTTTCTCCCGTAAAATTTTCTTGGTTTTCAGCATGAGTGTTAGCAATAGTTTGTCCCATCAAGGTAAGAGGAACCACAGTAGGAGCAGCAACTTCCGAACCATGAACATTGGTAGAGGTTTTTGGAGTCATTCGAACAACATAAGTTGTCTTCAGATTGTTGGGGTAAATGCATGATATATATATATATATATAATTGAACAATAAGAGGAGTATAGAAGTTGATACATCTATAGATGATTATAATGAGCAGAACAACAGCAAACGAACTAATCCTATAAAATACCAAAAGAGTGATGAAAAAAAGTCGAGGCATGCTTGAAAAGCGTTGACTTAAGACAATTGTTCGCTCTACACATGTTGCTAGCAGATTACAACGATCATCTCAGTAGGATACAATGACTAACTCCAGTCAAACAGTAATATCGAATTATACTGGTGTGGTCGAACTCTTAGATACTTGTTGTCGACATAAACATGAACAAAAGTAGAAAGGAAAAGAGAATTCTTGTGGAGGACTAACTCGGATGTGAAGTTTATTTGGAATACTACAAATTTTTGGTATAATTTTGGATGGTACAAATGAATGGATTCAAAATGTTTTGTATAATTTTGGATGCTACAAATGAATGAATTCAAGATATACATATAACACACACAAATCTGTAGCTCCTCTATAATAAATGCTTGTCTAGTAAATGTCAACAATTACACTGTAAATGTCGTTAATTACACCGATTACAAAGTTAGAGCATTGAGATTTGTTCAATGGTAACAATCATAAATATAACGGTTTCAGATATAAATAAAAGAAACTTCCCAACGGATTTGTGCGTAAATATGCCGATTGCAGAATATAAATAGTCAAAACTATTTAAATTCATAATCATTAGGAATTTAATTTCCTAACCTTAGATTCTTTAAGTACTCAACCATTTTTCAATATTTTTCATCTTTGGACAACCACTTTCTTTCACACATTTACACCTAAATCCAACATCTTACTCGTATATCAAGCAAAAGCCAAAAACTTCAAGGTTAGTAAGTCAATGGCTTGTACTCTACCAACATTATGGAGGGAGGTGAAAGTTTGTTGGCCTTGTCGGGGGAGTGAAAGTTTGTTGGCTTTGGACTTGGAAAGATAGAAAAGAGTAATTTGATGTGTTTAAGATGAGTCTGCGTTTCAAAATTCAAACAATTTTTTTGTCTTACGAGCACTTCCAAGGAAAATTTTGTGAATGTATAAGTACTTTCTATCTTCAGGTGATTTTTCTTTATGAATTTACATTATTTGATAGGAAAGATTGTTATGTGCCTACTAAATGCTCTTTATATATTGTCTAGGCGAGTAGGTGAAATTGAATTATGTATTCAATTTGTTAAATAGTTTGTGTGCTCATTTAAATACTTACTTTGTTGTACTTAATTCATACGTAGCATTTTAGACACACACGTGCACGCGCACATACACACACATGCACAGTCGCATGCACATGCACGCAGATACATAGGTGATCAAATAGGTCTTTATTATAATACACACACTCTAATAGGTTCCTAATTTTTAAAAAGTGTCAAATAAGTCTCTAAACTTTTAATTTTGTGATTGAGAGGTGCACATGCAATAAATTAAGTTGAGAGAGAAAATATACTCTTGTTTGGACTTCGGTCGTTGGGCCTCTTGTCAGTGTCTAGTTCTTGGGATGTGCTATGTTTGTGCCAGCTTTCTATTCCTTATTTTGCTTTGCTGTGGTTTGGGGGAACATCCCTAAGCACTCTTTCATTGCTTTGTTGGTGGTTCCAGATTGTCTTCTTACACGGGATCAGCTTTGCCAATGGGACTCATGGGTTCCTTCTACATGCATGTTTTGTGCTGGTTTAAAGTATCGAGATCATCTTTTCTTTGAGTAGCCTTTAAGCAGGGAGGCTTGGGCTGCCATCCATGCCAGCCTCCTGTTACTTATTTTGCTTTGCTGTGGTTTGGAGGGAACATCCCTAAGCACCGTTTCATTGCTTGGTTGGCGGTTTCAGATTATCTTCTTACGCGGGATCAGCTTCGCCAATGGGACTCATCGGTTCCTTCTACCTGCATGTTTTGTGCTGGTTTAGAGCCTCAGGATCATCTTTTCTTTGAGTGCCCTTTTAGCAGGGAGGTTTGGGCTGGCATGCTTCCGTGGGCTGGATCGTTGCATCAGATTTCCTACTGGTATACTAAGCTTACTTAAGTTTGTCATGTTAGTGTAGGGAAATCTGCTCTTTGACATGTGTGGAGGTTAGTGTGGACTTCCTCTATTTTGCTTATTTGGAGGGAGTGTAACTCGAAGGCTCATGGTGGTGTGGGACAATCGCCTTCTGCTCTGCATAGGATCGTTAAGGCTGAGGTTTATTTTCGGTGTATTACCTGCCTGGGAGTTGTTGTAGGAGATCTGAGCCTATGATTATTTTTGGTCGGGATTTATTTTAATGATTCTATGTTTTGCGTGAGTTTTTGCTTGTTTATTTGCCCTTGTAGGTTGGTGCCTTGATCTTTGGCTGTGAGATCATACTTTTGTTTTTTGTTTAATATATTACTTTTACATTTGCCAAAAAAAAAACTTTTAATTTTGTGTCTATTAGGTTTTTAAACATTAAAATAATCTAATAGGTTCAAGGATATATTAGACAAAAATTGTAAATTAGAACAACTATTAAATTAAAAATTGAAAATTTGAAGACCTATTAGATATTTTTTTAATGTTTCGGAACTTATTAAACTCTTGATGTTTAACTAAAAGTTTGTTCAATAAAGATATTACTAAATTTTTTATATAAGCCAAAGCAAGAGGTTGTGAGTTCAATCCCCCACCTCCACATTTTGTACTAAAAACAAATTTATATAAGTTTAAAAGAAAAAGAATGAAACTTAGAAAGATAGTTATTTTTATATTTGTAGATATTTTTGTGATAAATTATTTAAAAAAATATGACCTACAATATGTAAATTTATATGATATAAATGTTTAAATTATTTACTTTGTAGGGAAAGAAAAGGGTTTTTATATTCTTTTAAATAAAAAATAAATATATATATATATTTTTTCAGAATAATGTATATTCGTACAAGAAACCGAAAAAATAATAATGAAATCTTACTTTCGTGGGTTGCAAACCTAAGAATGTGTAAAGGCTCTAAAAAATTTAGTGGCTAGCCAGTCAGCTAACAAACCTATTTATGAATTTTTACACTAGAAATTTGTATAAATTTCAAAGTTAGGGGGAATTGGATCTCATGGTACATTTGTTGATTTAATGGATGAAGAAGTTACAAAAGGCAATCGCGCAACTACAACATTTACAAAAACAAGTTTGAATCATACGAGAAACCAACCAAATGCTAGTACATATGAATAAACTCACGACCAGTTGAAAAATAAGTTTAACAAATTAGGACAAATCTACAAGGACTTTGTTGATGCGTGGATTGTGCTCTCCCGGTTCCTCCCGAGGTTCGCACCAAGCTTGATTATCAAGGACTCGAAGACCTGCAAAACCGAACAAGACTAGATTGGTGTGACACTTGTCACACGGGCTCCGATGTCTAAGTTAGCAAGGGGGAGCAGTAGAGTCATAGAATTCAAGGGTTGAATTCGGCTTACCTTGTGGTTATGTTTCATAGCCTATTTATAGTTGTTTGGAGAATTCTAAAGGACCAAGACATCGTGGGCAATAGAAGAGGGAGGATGCCGGACTTGACAATGGGTCGAGCTCGGGTCGAGTCGGTGGCTTGGGTCGGCTTGGTTTAGCTGGTCACCTCGTCGATTCTCTTTTGTTCCCTTGGTTGGTTTGTTTGTGGTTTTCCTTTGTATAACAATAGGCCCCACTCTCAAAGTTAAAGCATGTCAGGGCTTCTATATTGAGAGTATTTGTTGCTCAGTCGTTCCATGATTGACTATTTTTGTGGAACAACTTCCGTACCATCTCGTTTGGGTCGATTGTCGTTTAACGGGTTGGCTTTTTGAGCCCACCTACCTTTTTTGCCATAGTCGGCCATGGTCAAGCCTCTTGGGCTTTGCCATACAGTTAATTTTAACTTTTTGGGTCCTTTGGGATACAACTTGCTTCGATTTTGCCCAGGGTTTTATATCTAGGGTTCACTCTTGGGTTTCCAATCTATTTGACTTTTGTTAATCGCTTCATACCCTGAGTCCAGTCGATACCCTTTTGTCGCTGTTGATTATCGTTTCTTGGATTGGCTGTCACAGCCCCATTCTCTTTCATTGTAGTCGTAACCAAGTCTCTTAGGCACTGCTACATGGTTAGTTTCTACCGTTTAGATTTTGGCCTTGGGATTTAACGTTTAGCTGGGCCAGCAGTACCACCCTTGGGTTTCTAACGTATTTGACTTTTGACCATGGCTTTATACCCCAAGGTTAGAAACCTATTTGGCTTTCGCCAAGGGTTTTATACCCTTAGTTTAGTCGAAACCCTTGGGTTTCTAATCTATTTGGTTTCTACCCGTTTTTACCCTAGGTTTAATCAATACCATTGGGTTTCTAACCTATTTTGGCTTTTGCCAAATGGTTTTATACCCTGGGTTCCTTCGATTGGTTTGACTTGCCTACTTTCTATTTCAATCTTGTTGGGCCTGTACGCATACCTTTTTCAGCACCTTTGGGATTATCTTCCTTGGTTTCACTGACTGGTTTCTAGATTATCTTCGATTGGTATGTCATAGTTTGAGTTCCTTGACCAGCTATTGATTAATCTACCCATACCCCCATTTGAGGAGTTTTCATGTAGAATAAAGATACACGCCAAGTAGTAAACTATTAACTAGGCAAAAAGGAAAGAAATATTGTCCTGTGTGATCAGGTCGTCAAGCGTCATCTTGAGATGACGTAGTAGCGTCTATGCAAGACTCACTGCTCTCTCTCGATTCTTGCTCAGATGAGTCTGTTGTTAGAGTAAATTTCTCCAAAGGGTCTCGTTGATACAACCTGTCTTGAGTTTTGTCAAGACCTTGTTTTGAATGGAGTAGTTCTTCTGCGCTCATATATTTTTGAGCTCGAGTCAATGCGTCTGAGAAGGTTGTTGGAGCCTTCTTTCTAAAAGAGAATGACAGCTTTTTATCTCTTATGCCAAATAGGAAAGCGAGTAGTGATATTCTGTCGGTAAGATCTTTGACTAGTAGTCTTTCTTCGTTGAAGCGAGCCACATATTCTTTGAGGCTCTCAGTTGTTTCTTGATTTGTGGTCAGGAGGTAAGTCATAGGTTGGCTTCTATTTTGCCATCCAACGAATTGCGTGATAAATGCTTCGGCCAGTTTTTTGAAGGAGAAGATTGATTTTCTTCTTAATTGTCAAAACCAGACACGAGCAGTGCCCGCTAACGTGAAAGAGAATACTCTGCACTTGATTGCTTCTGTCATCCCGTAGAGATCCATATATTCTCTATACACATCCAAATGGTCAAAAGGTCCTGTTAAGCCGTCGTATTGCTTTATAGTAGGGAGTTTGAACTTTGGAGGAATCTTTTCTCTCATTATTTCTTCCACAAATGGGGAATCTGTTTGCTCTATAATCTCCTCAAGATCGTATCTTCTATCTTTTCATTTTTTACTGCCTTTCTGTGACCTTTCTGTTGGGTGTGTTGCCCTAAACTCGTAGTTTGTATTTTGTAAAAACAAATGTCTATTTAATAAAGTTTTATTTAATAAATTTGTTGTTGAATCATAGCTTTGCATTGTCCAAAATCCAATAAACTAAACATCCAAGGTTATTTTTGATGTAATTGAGATAGTATATATACTTGGTATATAGTTGATATACGGGGTATATATTTGATATACCCCTGATATATAAATGGATAATGTCCCGTGAATAACCTAAAGGGTCTATAGTATATGGATAAGGCTAGGTACCTTATCCTGGTAACACTATGGATACCACCCACTCTGTAAAGGTTACAGACGACTCGATCCAGGTCGTTCGTGTGGAGACATGCGAGTGGGGGTATCTTGTACAATGAGTTTGTATAAGACCGGACCACAAAATAGGCAATCTTTAGGTGTAACACCGTTAACTAATAGATTGCTATTTCTTAGGATGACCAGACAACTCATTCTCAATCCTGAGTGAGTTATGGACTCCTGCCCGTAAGGGCTCGTCTTTTGATCTATATGGGTGAGAGTGGCCCGAGTCGCCGACTCAACATTCCTACCATTTTGGGGACGAGACCGAGTGAGGAGCTGGGAACATAACTTCACAAGATGGAATTCACTCCTCCCCGACTTTAGGGGAGTAGATGAGTGTTCACTTAAATGCTGACTCCGGGACTTGAACAAGGGGCCCCACCCTCAAATTGGCCGAGAGGGACTTCCGGTTAATGGTTGGACCATAACCGGGTTGTTCATTAGAGGAGCAGTGGTATTTAAGGAGTATGATGTAACTTAGGGGTAAAACGGTAATTTGACCCAACTTGAGTTACGAACACTCGTGAAGGATTGACTCGTCATTAATGGTCATATATCCATGGACACGAAAACATTCTGCAGTGAGAAGAGTGCAACTGCGGGTCTTTAATGGAATGACCCATAGTTAACGAATCTAGATTAACTCGGTCAATGAGTTTGACCGATTAATCTTGCATCGTTGGAGCTTCGGATCTGTAGGTCCATTAGGTCCCCTTGCTAGCTCATAACGGGTAAAACGAGGATTAAATTACTTAAGGGATTATATGTATATTGATACATTATAATATATAGTTAATTGTAAATTAAAACTATATATAATGAGAGATATTATTTGAATGAGATTTAAATTAAATTAATATGAATGAGATTCATATTAAAACTATAGGTTAAAAATAATGTGCATAAGATGTACATTAAAACTATAGGTTATACGAGAGAAATGTTTTAGAATATGATTCTAATTTTATAATAAATAATTAAGTGTTAATTATTTATGTATATATATATTTATTAATTATTAATTGGATTAATAA
>NW_019104775.1:70594-83984 GCF_001995035.1 Momordica charantia
TTGCATCTTATCTTCAGTTAAATCGAACCTGATCCAAGTTGAGGTGGAAGCTTGTGTTAAAGCTAGGTCCATCATTTTATCTTTCGGTTAAATCGAACCCGATTCGAGTCGAGGTCAAAGCTTGTGTTAAAACTAGGTCCGTTGCATTTTTATCTTTCAATTAAATCGAATCATATCGAAGATCAAGGTTGAAGCCAGTGTTAAAGCCAGATCTATTGCATTTTTATCTTATCAGTTAAATCGAACCTGATCCAAGTCGAGGTCGAAGCCTATGTTAAAGTCAAGTCCGTTGCATTTCATCTTTCGGTTAAATCAAACTCGATCCTTATGGAGGTCGAAGCCTATTGTTAAAGTCAGGTCTGTTTCATTTTATCTTTCGGTTAAATCGAACCCGATTCAAGTCAAGGTCGAACCTGTGTTAAAGCCAGGTCCATTGAATTCTTTCTTTCGATTAAATCGAACCCGATCCAATTCGAGGTCGATGCTTGTGTTAAAGCTAGATACGTTACATTCCCTCTTTTGGTTAAATAAAACTCGATTCAAGTCGAGGTCGAAGCTTGTGTTAAAGCCAGATCCATTGGATTTTATCTTTCGGTTAAATCGAACCCGATCCAAATCGAGGTCGAAGCCTCTGTCAAGTCAGGTCCATCCCCCTTATGATGTTGGTTAAATAGAACCCGATCTAAGATCGAGGTTAAAGCCTGCGTCAAGTACAGTTCCTTTGCATGTTAAGATCATGCCTAGTATCAAGCTAGACTCACTATATCGTGCATTCTTTGAATAAAATTTCTGTCTTCCCAATACTTTATTTTTTTGCCCTTGTCTACCCTTTTAGTTCTGCAAGGATACACAAAAGGGGCAAGCTGTAGACAGTGTATTTGGTTCGGCTTAATTTTAATTTTTGTTTATTTATTATTATTTATATTTTACTTTATTATTAGTCTTAAGATAAAGTTCAAATTAACTTTTAAATTAAAAAATGTTAGATTTATTTAAAGGTTTTATTAATAAGAAATTAAAAAATGATTTTATTTAGATTTTGTTTAAATAAAATTTGATTTTATTTAAAGGATTTTATTTTTTTTAAATAAAAAAATCTTGTTTTGTTTTCCTATTTTCCCTAGTCAAAATTTCTTTCTTCCTTCTTTTCCTCCCTCTTTCCCTCTTTTTTTTATTTTTTACCGTTACATTATGTGTGTATTTAAGGGAGAGTAAAGAGCACATATGGAGAACATAAAGAGTATAGAGAGAGAACAAGAATAGAATGGAGCAGAGAAGAATCAAAGAAGATTTTCATTTTTCTAAAAGCCCTAGCCTTCTTCCTCTTCTTCATCTCATTCTCTCCATAATTTTACTATTTTAGTTAAAAATAACATCATTTTTCTAAAAGCCCTAACTTTCACTCTCCAAACACAATATACCCTCAATACTTCTTTTAATAATAATTAAAAAAAAGTTTCTTTTTAGCAAAAGGAACCAAGTTTTTCCCTTTAAAAGATAAACTTCTTTAAAAAAAATAAGTTTTGGAAAATAAAGTAAATTATTTCACAATAAAAGTTTTGGTCCAATAGGATAATTTCTGATAACATATGGTACCGTTTTCGAACGGTTGTCGTGGGGTGCTAACACATTCCCTATGCTAAGTCGACTCCCGAACCAAAATCTATTTTTCGCAGGCCAAGTTTTTTAAAATAGGTGACCAATCACACCTCGTAGATGATTGGTGGCGACTTTAAACCCTTATCTCAAAAGAGACCCTTTAGGGGATGACATCGTCACTCAGCATCGCGATGATGTTGCTACAATTTACATTAGAACTTTGCAATAACTATTAAAACCAATCAAATTTAGCAAATTAAGAAATAATCAACCCTAACAATTAAATATTTTTCAATGATACTTCAATGATTTAGAACAACCCCGCCGAAGGGTAGTCAGTTATTCCTGCACTAAATTTAGACTATCTCAACCAAGCACTATACTAGGATAACTCTTACCCCTATAATGATTAGCTACCATTTCATTTGGTCTAAAAATCATTAACTAACTTAATAATTTCTTGTAAGTGTAGCACTTTCATTTTAGACCCTAAAATTTTGCCCCAACATGCCCACCGAAGGGTAGGACAATACCGTCATAAAAACTTTAGAACCCTATCCATTTCTAGAGTTTGTCATAGCATTGATCTCATGTAAACACCTTTCGAATGGAGGAAGCACCCAAGACACCATGAGGCCGAGCATGAAACCCTTGTTTTGTAAACTAATAAAGGAGACCATAGAAAGTGTTGTCACACGACCTTCTCCCACTTATTTTAAATACTTTCTCCATTCACCTTGATATTGACCCATGCAAACACCTTCCGAAGGGAGGATGTAGCTAAGGCACTACGAGACCGAGCATGAATCCACAGTGTGAACTTCACAGAGAGCGTGAGAGCAAAGGGTATTATACATTGAAGGGATGTGAATCCCGGAGCGGAAGCGGACCATTGTACGTGAAATTTGGGAAACAAAATCAAAAAAGTTCAAGATAAAAATACAGAGGGAAACCATTACCTTTGAAGAACTTTTCTTCAATGGTTTCTACCCGAACACCACCACCGAGTCTTCCTTACTATCCTCTTGAGTTTCGAGAACACGCTTGTGGGAGCGTTTCGTTTGGAAGAATAAGGGATTTTTGAGAGAGATTGAGAGAGATTGAGAGAGATGGGAGTTCTCTGTCTTTTTTTTTTTTGCATGTTTTTTCCTTGGGTGAGCCTTAGCAGAACACTTCTGTTGTGTACCAAAAAGAAGGTGATGTAAGATACCCACATCACCACTCCCCTACGTTTTTTGGGGAGAGGTGATGTTTGGTTTTTTTTTTTCTTTTTATTAATTAAAATCAATTAATTTAATTAACTAATTTAATTTAATTAACTAATTAAAATTAATTAATTAACATTTAATTAATCAATAATTTAATTAATTATTAATCTAATTAATAATTAATCAAATTCAAATATTAATTAAATATAATTATAAGTTTGAATCATATTCAAACAACTCTCTCTCATATAACCTATAGTTTTAATGTACATCGTATGCACATTATTTTTAACCTATAGTTTTAATATGAATCTTATTCATATTAATTTTATTTGAATCTCATTCAAATAATTTCTCTCACAATATATAGTTTTAATTTAGAATTAACTATATATTATAATGAATCAATATACATATAATCCCTTATGAAATTTGAACAGTTCAAATTCTTCCAAAAACTTGATCCTCGTTTTACCCGTTATGAGCTAGCAAGGGGACCTAATAGACCTACAGATTAGAAGCTCCAACGATGCAAGATTAATCGGTCAAACTCATTGACCGAGTTAATCAAGATTCGTTAACTACAGGTCATTCCACTAAAGACCTGCAGTAGCACTCTTCTCACTGCAGAATGTTTTCATGTCCATGGATATACGACCATTAATGACAAGTCAATCCTTCACGAGTGCTCGTAACTCAAGTTGGATCAAATTACCTTTTTACCCTTGAGTTACATCTTACTCCTTAAATACCACTGCTGCTCTAATGAACAACCCGGTTATGGTCCAACCAATAACCGGAAGTCCCTCTCGGGCCAATGAGAGGGTGGGGCCCCTTGTTCAAATCCCGGAGTCAGCATTTAAGAAAGCACTCATCTACTCCCCTAAAGTCGGGCAGGAGTGAATTCCATCTTGTGAAGTTATGTTCCCAGCTCCCCACTCGGTCTCAACCCCAAAATGGTAGGAATATTGAGTCGGCAACTTGGGCCACTTTCACCCATACATAACAAAGGACGAGCCCTCACGGGCAGGAGTCCATAACTCACTCAGGATTGAGAATGAGTTGTCTGGTCATCCTAAGAAACAACAATCTATTAGTTAACGGTGTTACATCTAAAGATTGGCTATTTCGTGGTCCAGTCTTATACAAACTCATTGTATAGGATACCCCCACTCGCATGTCTCCACACGAACGTCCTGGATCGAATCGTCTGTAACCTTTACAGAGTGGGTCGTATCCATAGTGTTGCCAGGATAAGGTACCCAGCCTTATCCATATACTATAGACCCTTTAGGTTATTCACGGGACATTATCCACTTGTATATCAGGGTATATCAAATATATASCTCGTATATCAGGGGTATATCAAATATATACCCAGTACATATACTGTCCCGGTTACACTAAAATAACCTCAGATGTTTAGTTTATTGGATTTTGGACGATGCAATGCTATGAATTCAACAACAAATTTATTGAATAAAACTTTATTGAATATAGATTTGTTTTTATACAAAATACAAACTACGAGTTTAAGGCAACACACCCAACATACATACCTCGTATATGAAACAACTGGTATGTTATAACATACAGTAATCCTCCCACTGAGTATTTTATAACTTAGGGTTTATTATTTAAGAAAAATCGGCTAAAACATTTTTCCTTAAATAAAATCATTTGCCCAATACAACTTGTTCATATTAGATATTTTTACACTAATGTTTTTAGTTTATGAAACGATTTAATAAACTATAACATTGTTGCATGCTTTTCTAAAATATTGACTAATTCAACCCCTAGGTAGATTCCCAGGTAGAGGTATTTCCTAAACGATCAGCTTAAATACCTCAACCTAGACAGAACATTGCTAAGATAGGATTCCCTTATAGGCAATATTTTATAATCAAGTTTTTCTTAAGAAAAAAACTCTAATCTTATTAGAAAAAACTTAATGTAAGGTTTAATTAATTAATTTTAAAACTCTTTTTTAAAACAGACCCTAAACCTACAATATTAAGCTTTAAACATACATATAACAAATATACATATAGTTAAACTTATAAGGATGCATCAAATGACATCCATAAATATAAGAATTATACTTACTACATAAATGTCATGCTCAATACAACTTATTTTTCCATTAATTAACATAATAATTATATTAATTAAAAGAAAAATACATCATGCTTCATATAATATAACACTTACATTAATACAATGCATGATCATGCTTTAAGGTGGGATTTTAATCTAAATGACATGCTTTTTGTATCATATATTTAATTAAGCATACATTTATAATGCATAATAATTAAATAGAAAAATTGGACCGAATTTTGACATCCTAAGAAAGCAAAATTAAAAAAAACATTTGAAACAGATCGAACCCGCAAACCGATGCCTCAGAACCACCAGAGAAGTGCAACACCATAGCGCTCCCATCGCAGAACTTTGTCGTCTTCTTTGCTGTTTTCTGGAAAAAAAATGTCTAATCCGTCACCACGAACACCTTTCAATCGACCTGAACTTACAGACTTCATACATAAACGAATGCCTAAAACAACAGGCCCTTACATGATCAAAATCAAGCAAAATTGCAATTCTAAACGACAAAATTTGAAAACGCCCAATTTGAAAAACCACGTTCATAATGCAGTCAAAAATCCACCAAAATCTGTGTAAATTTAAGCAGAAAATTCATAACGAAAAATCACTCTCTGATACCAATTGAAGGGATGTGAATCCCAGAGCGAAAGAAGTAGAATGCGTTCTTGAATTTCTTTTGAAAATTTAAAATACAGAAAAATATAAAACAGGGAAGAATGTTGGATTTTACCTTTGAAGTTTCTTCTTTGTGTAAACCCAATGAGACAATACGACTTGATCTTCCATGCTAAGTCTCTCGGTTGAGAATCCAGATTGTGGGATCCAATTGCAAGGGATTGAGAGAGCAAGAGACTTGAAAGTTTTTTTTAACATTTCCTTAGGGTTCAACTTACTGGGAAAATCCTAAGACTATGAGGATATCATCTTCTGAATCTAGGGAAAATCACAAGACCATCACGATATCTTCTTTTTTTGAATTCTTAAAAGGAATTCAAAATGTAGAAAATAATGATTTTTCTCATCTATAACATTAGCCCCCACTCTTAAAATATATAGTATTAATTTTGAATCTTTATCCAAATTTAACATATATTTATATAATGCATCAAAATACATTATATACATTCACTTATATAATTTGAATATTTCAAGCTATTTCATAATTCTTGATCCTCGTTTTACCCATTGTGAGCTAGCAATGGGACCTAATGGACCTACAGATCAAAACTCTAACGATGCAAGATTAATCAGTTAAGCTCATTAACCGAGTTAATCAACATCTGTTAACTGCGAGTCACTCCACTAAAGACGCGCAGCTGCACTCTTCTCACTACAGAATATTTTTGTGTCCATGGATGTACGACCATTAACGGCAAGTCAATCCTTCACGAGTGCTCTAACTCTAGTTGGGTCAAATTATCGTTTTACTCCTACGTTACATCTTGCTCCTTAACTACTACTTCTCCTTTAATGAACAACTCGGTTATTGTTCGACCAATAACCGGAATTCCCTCTCGGACCAGTGAAAGGGTGGGGCCCCTTGTTCAAGGCCCGAAGTCAGTATGTAAGGGAACACGCATCTACTTCCCTAAAGTCAGGAAGGATTGAATTTCATCTTGCATAGTTATGTTTCTAGCTCCCCACTCGATCTCATCCCCAAAATTGTAGGATTAATGAGTCGGCAACCCGGGTCACTCTCACCCATACAAATCAAAGGACGATCCCTTATAGGCAGGAATCCATAACTCGCTCAAGATTAAGATTACTTGGTCATCCTATGAAATAACAATCTATTGACTAACTGTGTTAGAGCCAATGATTAATTATTTCGCAGTCCGATCTTATATAAACTCATTGCATGGGATACCCCAACTCACATGTCTCTACATGAACGACCTGGATAAAGTCGTTTGTAACTATTACTATTACAAAGCAGGTCGTATCCATAGTGTTACCGGGATAAGGTATCCAACCTTATCCATGTACTATAGACCATTTAGATTATTACTGGAACATTATCCACTTATGTATCGAATATATACTGTATATATCATATATTTAATATATACATTGTATATTAAATATATACTGTATATCAAATATATATTATTTCAGACTTCTATATCGAATATATACTGTATATATACTGTATATCAAATATATAAATTGTATATTAAATATATATTGTTCAGTTACATTAAATAACCTTGGATCTTAGTTTATTATAATACAAGTAATGCAAAGAAATAATAAAAATAACTTTTATTAATAATAAATAAAATGTTTACAAATTACAAACTCACGAGCTCAAGGCACTAAACCCAACAGCGTCAATGCTCACGGTTTTGGGAGCAAAGAGGAAAGCTCAAGATTATTTTAGTTTATCAAGAATCCAACCTCTCAAATGTACAAGAAGAAGCCTATATTAGGCAACTTGATTTTCCTAAAATAAAAGGAAATGAAATTTAACTAAACCTAGACTAAACTAGTTACAAAGGTACGTAACTAAGTTACACAAATTGAAGGAGTTTCTCTAAATGGGCCTCAAAAGTGCATAAAACCTCATTCTTGGCCTAGGACCTATTAAATAAATTATACATGAAATCCAAAAGAATATTAAAAAACTAATTACCTGAAAACACTACTTTAAGACTCAAACCCTAAATAACCTCTAAATTGGAGCTCTCATGTTTAGTGTCTTCATATTTCCTTGAAGTTCCTTTCTCTACTTGTTCTCCATCTTTATGAAGCTTGATAGTTCTCATCATGTTGAAGTGGAAAGCCTCTTCTTCATTGGTTGACCCTAATGCCATGATGTGCATTGCTTGAAGCATATCACTCTCCTTTTTTAATGTGGCAGCAGATCTTGTGGTCGACGCTGACAAGAACTGGACCGCAAGACGAACCGACGGATTGGTTTGGTTGAGGCGAAACGGGGCAATGTTCGATGTTGTAGTTGAGTTTCGGCGGCAACTGGCCGGAACGGGACAGCATCCGGGCGACGTGTGGACTGAAACTTCTTGGCAGCGACTGGCAGACAACGACAGCAGATGGAGATGAAATCTTGGGGGTGTGGGAGCAGCCTGTAGATAGGGGCGGCGTGGGGGCTCCTAGTGCAAAAAGAAGGAGGCTCTGCAAACTCTAAATCACAATGTTAGAATCCTAGTTTTTCTTTAAATTTCCCAATAAATAATAATATTTACCCCCTACTATCTAGGAATTTTAGTTTTTAAATCTACAAATTTCAAAATCTACCTTAACAAATTTTTAATAATTTAAAAATCTACTTTCAAAATTTGAGTTCAAAATATAGAGTATCAATTTTAAATTATAGTTAAGTTGGTTAAATTTGATTTTTCATTATTATATTGTTTTATTAGATACAATTGATTCCCTACAATTAAGACTCATTGTTTTTTATATTCGTTCTATCAAATAAATCTCTAAAATTAAGCATATATACCTATAGTTACAGGAGTACATTGGTCTAAAATATTTATTTATTTTTTTAAAGAAAAATCCCACTTAGTCACCATTTATGCAATATCTGATATGTTTCGCCATTTTTTAAAACGCGTTATTTATTTTGGTCATTCCTACCATCGCCCTTTAAAATAAAGCACCCACGTGATGGGCTTAAACAACTAATGAAGATCCATTTGAGATATTGTTTGAGATAAAAAAAAAAAAACATCTCGCAACTTGATGAATATGCCACCAACATCTTGAGATGATACATAAAAAATTAATCAAACATTTGCCTTTTTCAAGATTGAATAATATTTGAGAGTAATAATTTGAGAGATAAATAAATAATGAAACTCTAAGTGTTGTGAAAAAAAAAATGGTGGAAGGAAGTCTTTTTTTAGTAGCAGAGAATGAAAAAACAAAACTTTAAAATTCTAGTATGAATTATAATTAAGAAAAATAATTTTTTTTCTACAAAAACCATTTGCATTATAACCTTTTAAATTATATACATTTACTAGCATTGATAATTAATAATTAAATATTATTTATAATAATTATTATTATAACTAAAATAAAAATTTTATGTGGTAGGAAAACTTTTTAGCATGGTAACATTTAGATCTTATACATTTATTAGTATTAATAATTATTAATTAATTTAATATTTATAGTAAATTATTAATAGTATACGTTAGTAAATTAAGAAAGGGATCAAAGTGTCCAAAAATATTTTTCCTACATCTTACCCTAAATTATACGTAGTGTAATAAAATAAAACAATTATTTATGTTAATTAAAACTTCATTTATTTAAATGTTTCAATAATATATGATTCATACATCAGGTTCTTCAATAACTTTTTTTTTGTTACTATATCTTCTTTTGTCTTCTATTGCTTCCTCCATTAATTCTTCAATGTGTGTGACATCATTTAGACGACTACCACATCAGGACTCAAGTCAATCAACACGAGTCCAACCGTCATAGAACAATCATCTCAGGCCTGACCACCCTAGGCCGACCATCTTGGTCCCGACAACTTCGAGCCTACCATTGAGGGTCGAGGGCAAGTGCTATTTATAAAAGAGAACCAATAATTGCAACTGGCTGCAATTATTGATTTTCTTACTATTGTCTTGACACTTGTCTCAACTTAATTTGATACAATAACAGAGATAAAGATTAGCCGACAAGACAAGTCCTTGACTGGCATCTTATCTCTTTGGAATCTACTTTATAAAAGCAAAGATAAGCGTGGCCGACATGGGGCATCTTATCTTTTAAAAAGTAAGAAAAGAAATAAAGTAAAGCAAAAAATTATTACAAACTAACAAATTAAAGTAAAGATAGAAAGTGAGAGCTGATATGACTGTTTTGGACTGGAATCTTGCTTCAGAAGTTTGATGAAGTCACCCGGCTTCTTCTGATTTAGCAAGGATTGCGGATTCTGTATATCATCGTATAAGCTTCTCCGGCGTTAGATTAGGTCGTTCCATCCAGGGTCTTACTCACGGCCTCTCGCCTAAACTGCCCAAGGAACACCTTCGATTTTCGACCAGGGTTGCTTTATGAGATATAGAATCCTCTCAACTGAGTCAATCCTATACGCTAACTGCGCTGCCTCGTGGTTGGTTACTTCACATCAGAAGCTTGCCATCTACTGCATCTCAATTTCTTCTGCAAGTCCTTCACAAAAACAGACTGGGATAGTGATGATAAGATCGGAATACAATGATGTTATCCAAAAACAAAATTTAAACAAATTAATTTACATTAATTTACAATAAGAAAAATAAATTAAACACTTGAAATATCTAGTTTCAGTATCAGCTGGGCTGTGAATCTAGATATGGATCATTGATGTCGTAGCCTTCGAAGGGATCGAAGTCGTCTTCGTCGTCTTCAACATCATTGTTGACAGAGGCGGAGGAATCAACATCCGTCTGAACATCGTCTGGATCAGAGATCTGAACCGCGACTGTATTGAGAACTGAGTTGAAGTCGGCTTGAGATCCGGCTCCAGCTAGTGAGCTCATGACGGCGTTCTTGGCTAGAAGGAAACTTTCGTCTTCTTGCCTCGTCATGTCTTGAAGATGAACATCGGTCTTGAACCAGTTCTTCATCTTCTCAGCTTCTAGGTAGGAATAATCAAATTTTTCCCACCATTTGATGCGTAAAGCTTTGCTTAACGCTTTAAAATTTCCATTGGGTCCTAGCTGAAAATTCCAGCAAAAGATCCATGGTATTTGGAAATACAAAGCAAATCTAAACGTCTTAGAGAAGGGAGACAAGTAGATACTTTGTTGGAAGAGATGGTACGATCTTTGAACTTCAACCAGAAAAATTTCCTCGGAGAGTCCAAAGTATGTCCACCAACTTTGAAACCAGTTCAGGAAGTGAGATTTGTAAGCTTGCTTACAAAAAGTCACAAACCAAGAATGGTTGTAACCTTGCAGCCAAAAAACAACATACCACGCTTTCATGTAGTCGCGATAGTTGTAGGTCTGAGGCTGGAAGGTCCTCGTCAGTTTCTTACCTACAAACATACCCTTTTTCCAGGCGGAAGGGGTAAGGATGTGGAAGATTCTGAGTTTTGAGTAAATCGTCATGGAATGATCATTTCTATCTGGAACATGAGTGATTTCTACTGATTTTGAAGATCCTCTGGCAAAAAGTTAAAGCCATGAGGAAATATTTGCTTACAGACTTCTTGGACCGAAGGTCCGTCGAATTCTGGTTCGATGGTTGAGTCCACCAGGGTAGTCTTGGTGAAATAACCATTAATTGGAGGCCTCGGTTGAAAAACTTTTGGCCTTACGATTTGAGAGAATGAGGAAGGATTCCTCAGAACCGTAGGTTTTGAAGAGGTGGCTGCTGTAGCAGGGCGCCTATTTCTCGTTGTATTGCCGAAGGACCGTAACAACGTGCTTGAGGGAATGGGAAGGCTAGAAGGGCCTGATTGAATAGACAAGGTTTTTTGTGAAGAACCTTGCTGACGTCTGGATACAATTTCGAACTGGATATCCATGGCGTAGTTTTCTGCACTCATCGGAGATGGTACAGATGATTGAGAAATGGGCCTTTTGCCCTTTGAGGTAGCTGCTCTTGAAGAGGATGCTACAGTTTGAGGAGAAATGGTGGTTTCATTTCTCGGCGACGGGGTCGCTGGTTGTTTTGCGGCGGCGGCCGCTGGGTGTTTGGCCGTCTTCGGCCGGGAGGAGGTTCCATTGGGAGGAAGAGAGGTCAGAGTTGATTTAGGGGTTTTCAAGAGGTGTTCTCTTGAGAGGAAATCAGCAAGGGAATTCTCGCTTCCTTTTATAGGCACGATTTTGAAATCGAAGCAAGACAGTATGGCCTGCCACCTAGCAAAGATTTGTTTTGAGACCAGATTCTTTACATCTTTTTCAAAGATGAATTTACTCGCTTTTGAATCTATTCGGTTGGTGAAATCTTTGTTGATAAGATCTCCTTGGAACTTTTGAACGCAAAGTGCTCTTGCCAATACTTCTTTCTTCACCGTGGAATAGTTTTTCTAGGCACTATTCCAAATGCCTGAATGGTAACGGATAATCATAATTTTTCCGTTAACTTCCTGTTTGAGAATACCGCCGTAACCGATTTCTGATGGATTGGACTGATCATCCACTAGAGATAAGCATGGGATGCTTTTCGCCAGAGATTTGACGGATTGGACTGCGCGTGTATGTTCTACAGTCCATGACTTTGGATTTTTCTTCAATCTGTCATATAGTGGCAGACAGATTGTACGGAGATCTTTAATAAAGTCTCCAATGTAATTTACACAACCAAGAAATCTCTGTAGCTGTGTTTTGTCTTGTATGATATCTGGGAATTTATCCACGAATTCTAGAGACCGTTGGATTGGTTTGATAATTCCTTGATTAATATCATAACCGAGGAATCTAACCTTCGTTTGGAACAACTTGATCTTTGGCTGGGAAACCACAAGACCATTTGATCTGATAATATTGAGGAATAACTGGAGATGCTTGAAATGCTGATCTACAGTATTCGAGAATACCAGAATATCATCAATGTAGACTATTGTGAAATCTTGGTATTTGCTGAAGATGTCATTCATAATCTTCTGAAATTCAGAAGGAGCATTCTTCAATCCGAATGACATTACGTTCCATTGAAACTGTCCGAATGGAACATTAAAAGCCGTCTTGTAACGGTCGCTTGGATGAATCTTTATTTGCCAAAACCCAGATTTTAAATCGAACTTTGAAAACACTTTTGCTGAAGTGATTCTTTTCAGCAAATCTTGTCGATTTGGTATAGGATACCTAATCCATTTGAAAACTTTGTTAAGAGGCTTGTAATTTATCACAAGCCTGGGAACTCCCCTCTCTTTCTCAGCTTGATTGTCGACATAGAAAGCTGAACAAGACCAGAGGCTCTTTGAAGGACTAATGAGTCCTTTTTTGAGTAGATATGTTATCTCGTCAGTACACGTCTTGACCAGATCTTTGCTCATTTGAATAGGCCGAGCTTTAGTTGGGATTTCGGCTTCTTTGAATCCATCAACATATGGCAGATTAACCATATGCCTTTTCCTATCCCAGAACGCATTCGGGATGTTTGAACAAACTTCCTTTTCAAGCTTTTCCTGGAAGTTTTGAATTCTTTGTTGGACGGATGGCGTATTAATTTGAATTGCCACCTTGCATGTAACGCCCCGAGTCCCTCAGGTTAGTTAGTCTCGACTATTTAAATTTATTGTTAATTAAAATTATTGATTGTTAATTAAATTTATTTTTACTATCGGGCTCTAAACTCCAATTTAAATTTATATTCGTCGGACTTCGGGTAGTGGGCCTTGTTTTAAGGATGGAACGGACTCTTTTCTCCTCTTGGGCTTGGGTATGTTGGGCTTTTGGGTTGGGTTGATTTTAAAACAAAAAGAAAGAAAAACAAAAGGGGAAAACAAAATAAACCCTAAGCTCCATCTTCTTTTCCCCCTCTCCCTTGCCCAG
>NW_019104775.1:105728-139331 GCF_001995035.1 Momordica charantia
GAAAGAAAAAAGAAAGAAAAGAAGTTGTGTTTAGTAAATATATATATATATATATATATTGTTGGCAAGTGTAAACTTGAGAAAAAAAAAAGTGGTCGGCATTAAAAAGATATATATAAAACAAAGAGAGAAAAAAATATATAATACAGTTTGGCTAAATTATTATTTTGGTTATTTGGCATAAAAATCAAGGTCAAATTTTATATTTTGATTATTTGGGCAAAACAAATCATAAACCCTTGTCAAAATTAATAGGTACATCAGATTACAATTATAAACCACACTTTATATTTTGGTCAAATGTCGCACATTACTTTTTCGAGATCCACACACATACATACGTGCATAAATCTCAAAAATGGGGCATTTGTTGACGGAGAAATTTCGACTAATCATTAAATGCCACGTCACAAAATTAAAATTATATTTAGGACCAATCACAAATTTACACGTGTCCTAAATTAATTTTTAAATCAAAAAATCAAATTGTGCAACATGTCTCTCTTATGGTGGTTCGAGGAAATCAACTAATTAGATCAAAACCCATGAAGAGACTGGGCTCAAGCCCATTGCCCATTAAGCCCATGACCCATAAAAGACCCACCAAGACTCTATAAATAGAGGGGTCACCCCTCATTTAAGAGTGGGAGCAAGAAGAAAGAAGAAAGAAGAAAGAAGAAGAGCCAGAAGAAAGGGGAATTCAGAAGAAGAAAGAAGAAAGAAGAAGAAGCTAGAAGAATTGGATTCAGAGTCAAGCGAAGCATCGAGACTTGAAGAGTACGAGACTTCAAGAACATTGGATCTTCTCTCCCCAAGCAACAATACTTGAAGACTCCATCAAACTGTAAAGTCTTCATCAAATTGACCGAAGAACTTCAACAAGCTGCAAAGTCGAAGCACTTCACAAGCTACAAGCCGAAGAATTTCAACAAGCTGCAAAGCCGAAGCACTTCACAAGCTACAAGCCGAAGAACTTCAAAGCCGAAGCACTTCACAAGCTGCAAAGCCGAATAACTTCACGAACGCAAAGCCGAAGAATTCACAAGTCTTCATCAAGCTACAAGCTAAAGAACTTCATCAACAAGTCAAAGTCTTCAATTAAGCTTAAAGCCGAACACTTCAAAGATCATTCATCAAGCAAGAAGCTGAAGGCATCAACCATTGATTCGAGAACAAACTCACAAGCCCTTGAATTAAAGTTTACATTTGAGAGAATTAATCAGATGATTATACATTAGAGATTGTAACACTCACATACATAAATACAAATACAAGTTCATAAATTCGAGTTTTTTTCTCTTATTGAATTTCTCGTCGAACTATATTAAACTACTAAATTATGTAATATATACTTTTGAATCTAACCTACACTATGATAATAATATACCCGCCTAATTTCTTATATAATATATACATTTTATTGTTACATTATCATACCCACTCAATCTGTTATATAATGTATACCTTTTATTGCTACATTCTAAAATATTAGATTATATAATATAGGTTAAAATTCTATTTTGATCTTTATACTTTGAACTTTATTTTGATCTTTATATTCATTTTTTGTCCCTGTACTTTCAATTTTGATTCATGTTAGTTCTCATATTTTCAAAATGTTTGTTTTCTATGTACTTTTAAAAAGTGACCATTTTTGTCTCTATTTAAAAAATTTTAAAACAAATTCTATATGTTAGAAATTCTTTAATATAAAATTATGGTTATATTTCAATAAATATATTGGGTGAAAGTGTTGTGCTAAAATTGTGATAGAAAAAACAATATTAAAAATAAAAGTAAAGGACCAAAATGGTCACATTTTAAAAGTATAAGGACCCAAGTGAATATTTTGACAACATAAGGACTTAAAGGAACTAAAGTTGAAAGTAAATGGACCAATATGAACATTTTGAAAGTACAAAAACCAAAATGAACTATAGCTCAAAATAAATTAACCAAAATAGTATTTTAACCTATAATATATACCTTGAAAGTATATACTACAGATACCCAAAATATATTCTATATTAACTCCATACTGTGGTCGGCTTCATCCTAAATAGGATGAGGCTATCTTTAGATACACATGATGTAATTATATTTTTTAAAGAGTTTATCTATCTACTTAACCCTTAATAAATCAAAGAAGTTACTGACAATAGGATGTACTATTTTTCTCCAAAAGTTTGTTGTTGTCGAACATAAACCCAAATATGTAAGGGTTGGGTTGTCTATTCCAATCGAGTCATTTGGATTAGTGAATTTACCCGCTTGAAAATTCAGTTTGATCCATAAAACATCTTTAAATTGGTCCAACCCAAACCCAACTCGTATATAGTCCTACAAGGCATTGTTATTAGGGACGACAACAAGAATAACCAAAATAAATAACGCGTTTTAAAAAATGGCAATATCAGATATTGCATAAATGGCTAAGTGGCATTTTTTCTTAATCCTGAATAAATATTTTAGATCAATATACCCCTATAACAAATTAGGTATATATGCTTAATTTTAGGGACTTATTTGATATAACGAATAACAAAAACAATGAGCCTTAATTCTAAGGCATCAACTATATCTAATAAAACAATCAAATAATGAAAAATTAAATTTAAACAACTTAAATCTAATTTAAAATTGATACACTATGTTTTGAAATCAAATTTTTGGGACTTATTTGATAGAACGACCGCTGTTAGTCACATCGATCCGCCAACCCCGATCAAGATCCATTGCATGTCACTTAGATCCGTAAGTCCTCCTATCTTGACCCAACCCGCCGTCTAACGCTCCAATTTGGCACTCACCGCCTTGACCCACCACGCCAATCGTCAACCGACAGTAACCATCCACTATCGTTCGACAGTCTTCGTCTGTCGTTCCAGTCGCCTCTTCAACGGTTGTTCAAGGAAGGTAAGTTCAACAGCCTTTTTGTCTTGATTTTTGGACTTTGAATGATTGAAAACGAGTTTAAAAACTTGTTTGTTTGCCTTCACGTATTTTAGGATATTTTAAAAATAAAAAATAGATGTGAGACCGACCACATGAATGTGTCGTTTAGAATCAAATATAAGGAGTATATCTAGTTAAGTCCAACTACTTTCTATATTTAAATAAATTAAAATCTAAATAAAATTAGTAGATATGGTCAAGGTTAGAAGAGTAACATCTCGACGATCAAGTGGAAGATTAAAAGCTACTGGTATAGTTTAGAAAGCGAAGAAGAGGTATAGCTTCAATAGTTTATATATAAAGTGTCTTGTTCGTTTTTACAAATATGTGTTATCTTTATATATACAGACTGAATAATCAAGAACCCAAGGGAAGGCTGCCATGAATACTGGTAATGTAAGGATATTCAGAAAAGGAAAAATAATAAATTGAATGACACTGGCCAAAAAAGGGCGGGGGAGACTTAATGGGAGGTGAGGGAGAACAGGCTAAAGTTGACCTCAAAAGAAATTTGTGTTCAAGTAAGGAGAAAGAGGTAAGTCGTGAACCTACCAAAAAGGTAATAACTTAAGGAGTCTTTGTGTTGAACAGTAATATTTATAAATTAGAACCACTAAGCTAATTGTACTTTTATATTTAAGGGAAAAGGAAATGGTCTGAAGGTAGTGGAGGAAGAACTTGTTATTAGTGAGGTAATCAATATGCTTCATTATTATTGGTATGTACATGCGTTGACCTTCTAATTATGATAATTGAGTTGTATAGTGATATATACATGTATTGACCTTATTTTGATAATACTTTAATTACTATACATATATTAACCTTCTAATTTTGATAATTGAGTTGTGCATTGTGATATATACATGTATTGATCTTCTTATTTTGATAATTCTTCAATTGTTATATACATGTCTTGACCTTCTAATTTTGATAATTTAGTTGTACATTGTGATATATACATATATTGATCTTCTAATTTTGATAATTGAGTTGCATTTTGATATATACATGTATTGACCGGCGAGATCAACATACATTAATACATGTATTATTTTACTACTGAACAAACTTAATTTCAAGATCGTCCTACGTACCAACATATTTTTCAGTAAATCGTTGTACACATTAAAAAATCCCGTGAATGTAGGAAAAGGAACTTGTTTCAAATAAAGTTTGTTAGGTGGTTGAATATGAGAAATGACCCAAAAAAACATGGTCAAAAGGGTAAAGTTGAAAAAGGGACAACGGCAGGAATGACTAAAATAAATAACAAGTTTTAAAAAATGACCAAACATATCAGATATTCCATAAATGGCCAAGTGGCATTTCTTAAAATTCTGGATAAATATTTTAGACCAATATACCTTTATGACAAATTAGGTATACATGCTTATTTTAGGAATTTATTTACTAAAATAATAGCAAAAAACCTTAATAGTAGGGACTCAACTGTATCTAATAAAACAATAAAATAATGAAAAATCAAATTTAAACCACTTAAAATTGATACTCTATATTTTAAAAGCAAAGTTTGAACATAGATTTTAAAATTATTAAAAATTTGTTAGGGTAGATTTTGAAATTTATAGATTTAAAATCTAAAATTTCTAAATAGGAAGGGGTAAATATGAATAAATCTAGGGAAATTTATGAAAACTTATGATCCTAACCTTGTGTTTGAAGGAGATGAATTTAGGGTTTGTATCGTAGCAGCTCCCTCCTTTTTGCCCCACATCTCCATCTCTCCTCCAACTTTCATCTCCACCTACAGTCTTCCACGGCCCCACTCGGGCCGTTGGTCAGTCCTCATTGCGTATATCATGTTCCAGTCAGTTGCCTYCGTCCCATACCGATCATTGTCGTCCCATTTCATCAGTTTCTCCCAGTTCCATTTGGCACTCAAGCTATCGATTTGTGACTCGCCCCCCAAATCTAGTTTGCACGTTGTTACCGTCGAAATCTGCCCCACGTCCAACTTCACCCAACCCAATCTAGTGTGACTCGCCCCCCCGATCTGCCATCGTCAACATCGACCGGTAGTCCACAATCATCCAGCTGCCTCTTCAACAACTTTTTGAGGGAGGTAAGTCCAACAGTATCTTTGTTCTGGTTTTGCGACTTTGAACTATGGAAAACGAAGAAAGGAAAAGTTTAAAAGCTTATTTTTTGTCTTCCCATAATTTAGAGAGAATTTAAAAATAAAACTTAGTTTTTTGCCTTCACATAATTTAGGGAGAATTTTATAATAAAAAATAGTCGTGGGACCGACCACATGAATGTGTCATTTAAAATTAAATCTAATAAGTATATATGCGTAAGTCCATCTACTTTCTATATTCAAATAGATTAAAATCCAAATAATTATCTTTAAATATAAAGACTGAATCATCAAGAACCTTCCAAGGGAGGCTACCATGAATACTGCGGAATGTGAGGATGTTCAGAAAAGAAAAAAAAATTGAATGACACTGGCAAAAAGAGGGACAGGGGAGACTTGGTGGGAGGTAAGAGAAAACATGGTAAATGATCTTTGTGTTGAACAGTAATATTTACAAATTAAAACTATTAATCTAATTGTATTCATATCTAAAAAAAACTGTATTTGTATGTTTCAGGGAAAAGAAAAGAGTATATAGGTAGGGAGGAATAACCTGTTAGTATGCTTCAATAGTATTGGTGTATACGTGTATTGACCTCTACATTTATTGACCTCTACATTTATTGACAATTGAGTTGCATTGTGATATATACATTTATTAACCTCCTAATTTTCATAATTGAGTTGCATTGTGATATATTTGTACTGACCTCTTAAGTTTGATATTTGAGTTGCATTGTGGTATATATTGTATTGACCTTCTAATTTTAGTAATTCAATTCCATAGTGATATATACATGTATTACACTTCTAAATTTCATAATTCTTCAATTGGTATATACATTTATTGACCTTCTAATTTTGATAGATAATTGAGTTGCATAATGATATATATTAGGGGTGTAATTATGGTGGGTCGGGTCGGTTTCTAGTGAAAATCAAACTGACCCGAACACAAGTCGGTCCGGGTCGGTTTCATATCGGGTTGGGTCGAGTCAAATTTAGTTTTTTTCCCTCCCTCCCTCCTCTTCTCGGAATTGAGTTTCTCTCTCTTTGCCGATCTTAAACTTAGAGCACTCAACAATTTGGAATTAAATTTTTCTCTCACAAATCTTAAATCCAGATCTAATATTTAGAGTACTCAAATAATAATTGGATTTATTTCTCACAGATTTGGGATTTGGATACTAAAAAAATCTCTCTCATTTAGAAATTGGGATAAAAAAAAATATGGAAATTGGGAACTTGCCTTGGTTCGGGAGAGGGAGAAATTAAAAGTAGGGAAAGAAATATTCTTCATCCACTGCACCTCTTCTTCTACTTTTTCTACCGCAGAAAGATTTCATCATAGAGATTCTTCTTCGTGGGATTTCGGTGAGGAGGAAGAAATTGAGATTTTTCTGTTGGAATTAATATAATAATTAATTCATATGTGGGTAACAAATTAAAGAGAAATTATATTTGAATTATTTAATGGACATATAAATGATCTTGATTATGGGCCCATGACTTCCCATTTAGTGGTGTGGCTTGCTGGGTAGAAACCAACCCATTAATCCTAGGGGATTATGGGAAACCCTAGGATTAACCTATAAATATATGGTTATGGTCCCCAATATACTATACTTTTCGAACTTCCTGTTCCCCATCAAACAAAGAGAGTATTGCCCATATTTGGTCTGCATAGTTGAGGAAGATCACAAACCACACAACTTCTTGCAGATCATGGTCAATTTATCTAATTGTTCAAGGTAATTCTAATCTCTTTATAGATTTTGGTTTTCTTCCATGCTTAGATCCTTGGTCTTGATTGTTCTGGAATTTTATGGCTTTTATTTCAGAATAATCATGAATTAGGATTTGTTTAAATTTTCCAACAAGTGGTATCAGAACAGGTTTTGCATGAATGATTACTGGATCTTTAGAATTATTTGGATGTATGAATTGTTGAACAAATTTTACATAATTTAGTTTGAAATTTATTCAAATTTATGGCGGCTTGATTGGATAAAGTTTACTATATTCTTCGTTTTATTAATCAATTATGAAATGTGATGTTTTGGATTAAAAAACAAGATATATATATATATATATATATATATATATATATATATATATATATAAGTTTATTTGCGGCTTGTAGCACCCCAATGCCGCTAAGTTATAAACGGCACTCCAATACATAGCACTCCAGTGTTATGTAGCTTGCGACATAAAAACTTGAGGACATTGTGCTAGGATTCCCTCCCTAGCACCGTTAATCCTATAGCAACCTAAAGATGTTAATAGCTTTCTTTTAATTTTTAAATTCAATTTTAAGAATTATTTTATAACATTCTTTTGGGAATACATTTATATTGTGTTTATTAAATGTTGATTATTACGGTGAATAAATTTTTATTTTATCAATACTTGCCACAATTTTTAATTTCTATTAATCTTTTGGTGGAAGAAAATATTGTTGTTAATTACTGAAAATTTATTTTCATTAGAAAACAATATTTTATGAAATTTTTAGTGTATGTTGTTGTTTATGCGAATTGTGATCGGCCCAAAGGAAGGTCACAATTTGGCCAAATAACAAATACACTTACTATTATGGAATTAATTATTGATATTTGAATATTGTGTGCTACAATTAGTGATCCGTAGTCTATGTTGAGTTGTTGATTAGTTAAAATATCATTAAAATTCCTTTTTAGGCAATTCAGTTTTGATTCTTCTTCCTGGATTTATAAATTGTTTAGATGACTTTTCCCATTATTAAATTATGCATATAAAGATATTATGATTAATTTTGAAAATAATTTTGGTAATTTTATTTTCATAAAGATAAAATTAATAATAATTAAAGTTACATATGTTGCATAATTGTCTGATTATTTTGGTTGGTGTTAATTTGATGAATTTATGCTGCTAAAGTAGCCTCTGATCTATCATATTGATATCTTTCAAAATTATCAGATGTTTGTGGGTCTGTGTGTTTATGCGCTCTGTGGTCGACCCAAAGGAAGACTTCAGTTTGGCCAAATAACAAGTCTGCATATAGTTAGATGGTGATAAACATGGAAAATATAAAGTTTTGCCATGTGAGTGATTGTCGACCCAAAGGAAGGCTTTCACTTGACAGGATTGGTTATCAATGTTTAATCACCACATTGAAAGTACCACTTGCAAGTTGATATTGTCAGCCCAAATGAAGGTTATCATTGTTGTGCTAGGTATCTTGTTGTCCTCATTGAGTTTAAATATAAAGTATTTTTATAAATACTTAAGGTTAATTTCAAGCATGTTTTATTATTGAATTAGTTATTGTTAAATATTATTTAATTGCCTTATTGTGTAATTTAAGAATACTTTTTATTCAAGTTTGCATGAACTTTTGATAAAGAAAGGAAACACTTCAACTTTTGCAAATCAATATCCCTCTAAGGTTCAATTGGGATTTTGAAAAGTAGGAGTAACCTTAATTACATAAGTATTATATCAGTGTTTTGCAACATTCAATGGAATTATGTTTATGAGGAAATAATTAGGAAAGTTCCTTAAAGATTGTTTTGAAAATTACAAAAGGAATAGACTTTAAATTTTTGTTGACTATTTCTTAATAAAGAATAAATGAACGATAGTGAGTACACTAAATGATCCAATGCACAAAATTTAAAATATTCAAAGAATTTACTTGTGCATTTGATATCATTTAAGGCATTATAGAGTAGGTATGTGGTGGGTTATAATACTTATAAGGGTAGATATTGAACTTTTAATAACCTAATTTTTGACCGCGTGTTTTTTAGGAAAATGAGTTAAGTAAGAAAATACAAATTGTACTCATTAATGGTTTATTTTCTTAAAGAAAGAAATTAAAGTTGGTACTAAGGTTTATTTGGAACATATGTTCGCCTAAACCACAAAAGAATCAAGCTTAGAAATTCTTTTGATATTTTTTAGGAAATTTTAACACATAGAAAAAAATATGTTCCAAATACATCGTCACATAGAGTATAAAGGAAATATGGCTTCTCACTTTGGTATTTAACAAGCTGGGCTTGCATATGAAAACTTATCTTATGTGTTGAATAGACTTTGATATTTTTATTCATTGCTTATTGGTTCTAAAGATTAAACAGACATTCAAGTCTGTATTAGGAATGATCAAGGGGACATAACTGGAATTGTCAAATTAGGTACTATTGAGAGCTTTAGTATTTTAGAACATTAATTTATAGCCTATTCAATATGGCTTCTTTAAATGTTTAACAACATTGCATAAAGTTATAAGAATTTTACTCTCGTTAAGGGCACCGATATTTGATATAGGAGAGGTCCTTATTCCTAAATATCTTAAAAGTCATCATATATCAATTCGTAGTGAATGAAAAATCATTATGAAATATGATGGATTGAGAAGACAAGGTCTAGGACATTTGATAACTCCTTTTAGGATTTATAGAGCTAATAAGTAATATATATTTTCAGGCAAACTTGGGATGTATGTTGCTTATAAAATGATTCAAAGTCCAAAAAGGTGTGATAAGAAATACGACAAATCATTTTTCCTTACCCTAAGTCTATTTGGAGAAAGCACTCAAGATTGTTATAAAAAAGTTTAAGTGGTGTACCAAATAAGGAATCAACTAAAATCAGTTGCAATTAAAGGTTTTACGAGACTTGGACTTAAGGGTTTTACTTGTCACTCTAGATACACTAGTCTTTCAATATATGTAATTTCTAAAATTAGTTCCCACCTAAAGTTGATGTAGATGAGATCTTAAAGTTTCTTAAGGATGTTGAGTTTGGGGGAAGATAAAGTAAAGAATGTTGTATTTAAGAGAAATTTAGTTATTTGCTCTTTATAACATATTAGTAAAGAATAAAGATCCTCCCCATTTTAGTAAAACAATCTCAACATCACTAAAAATGTCATTTATGAGAAATATGATTGTAAAGATTTAAGTTTGATAAAAGAGTATATTCTCTACCGTCAAACGAAGTCTTATCTCTTAAAAAGGAAAAATGAATGTCATAAAGAATGTGTTGAAACAACAAACAACAAAGATATTTTACATTTTGTTGTATTGCTTTGAAAAGACAATGTTAACAAATATAAGACTCATCTTGTTGTTATGATTTCAATTCTTAAGGTTGACATTAATTTTACAGATATTTTCTATGACTTCTCGAAAAGTTCTTTCAAGTAAATGACAATACTTATAACTTTTTTTTGAGTTGTGTCAGATAAATATAAAGATTGGTTTCTTAATTGTATAATTTATGAAATCAATCATCTTGTATATTTTGGAGACTTTTGATCTAGTAACACAAAGTTTCAAAAGGTTTATATTCATCTGTGATCTCAATGAAGAATTTTTTATCTGTGATTTCATAATATTGATTACATGGTGATATTATCACATGTAATATCGGAAGGTAATAAAAATAATAATTATGAATTACAGGTTTAGTGGGAGTACATTTATTTTCCTAGTATAATATGTCTGCAACATAATAAAGATTTTGTTAGAGGATGAAAACTTGAATGAACATAACTCTTTTATATTGTGAAAAGATATTGTAAGATTCATCTCAAGTAACATTGATAATTCACAAAAGAACTATGTTGAAAGGTATTGCAAGTGCTCTAGCATAAAGATTTATGCATTAAAGGATATTGAAATCACTAGTAGAGATAAGTTCACTGTCAATAGAGGTCCCTTGAATAATAAAGTAAAATAAAAAATTTATGCTTAAAGTTTATATGCTTCCGTTGCAGTATTCATATCAATAATTAAAGGAAATTTTTTTATACATCTTAATTGGATCTAAATAGTTATAAGGTGTTTAACAAAAAAGGTTACATGCTCACTCATCAAAATCATATTAATTATATATTATAAGGCTATTTGATTTTGATATTTTGAGTTGCCATCTAGATCCACCTTTGAGGCTATATTCACTAATAGGTTAAAGGATACTACTATCTCGTGGTAGAGAGTCACTTTAGTCTCTTTCACCACTAAAGTTTGTGTTTATAGTATTTTGTATGTGGCAGCGAACATAAGAATATGGTTGCAAATTTTGTCATTAGGTTGTTTTAATAAAGATATGTATTTTCCCATATTACAGCAACAAAAGCTTTTGTATGAATATTTAAGTTTCAGTTGATAAAGAAAATTCTGAGTATTTTTGTTTAAAGAAATGCAACTCCATCATTGCGGATCCGCTCATTAAGGACTTTCACAAAAGTTTTACGAGCATAATGCTCATATAGATGTGAAAATTATGGTATGTCAGTTGAGTGGGAGTTTGTGTTTTCTTAAATTAGACACGTGGTTTTTTTTTCTGTAATTATATTTGAGCTATTTAATGGGCATATGAGTGATCTTGATTATCGGTGCATGACTTCTCATTTAGTGGTGTGGCTTGCTGAGAAGAAACCAGCCCATTAATCTTACGGAATTATGGGAAACCCTAGGATTAACCTATAAATATATGGTTATGGTCCCCAATGTATTGCCCATATTCTGCATAGTTGAGGAAGACCACAAACCACACAACTTCTTGSAGATCATGGTCAATCTATCTAATTGTTCAAGGTAATTCTAATCTGTTTATAGATTTTGGTTTTCTTCCATGCTTAGATCCTTGGTCTGGAATTTTATGGCTTTTATTTTAGAATAATCATGAATTAGGATTTGTTTAAATTTTCCAACATTTTCTTCTTCCTCGTGACATCTGAGAGAGAGAATGGATTGGATTTATTTTTCAATCTGGGGTTTCGCTGCTGTGTACTTCGCCTGCAACCATTGGAGTCGTCGGTGGCTACCATTGAAGTAGCCGTGCCGTTGGGTCACTGCCGGTGGAATTGTTGGGAGAGAGAGGACAGTGGTGGATTTGTGAGAGATAGGGGAAGAAACAGGTTTGTTGAGAGAGAGGATGAGAAGCGGCGCAAAAATTAGGTCAACTTTTAAGTCGATTTTGAAAGAACCGACCGACTTATGTCATAACCGAATCAAATTTTAATAATCTGTTTAAAAGGATGACACAAACTCTGATGAAGAGAATGAAATGGTGAATGATGAGTCTACAGATGAAGATAAGAGAAATAAGCCATCGCCAAAAGAATATTCAAAAATTGAATCTGATGATGATATGTGTTCAAAGAACTCTACAGATGTAAGGGCAAATGTGGTAGAACAAAATAATTGAAATAATTAACTTAAAATCTCTTGAATGTAGGAAAAACAATTTGAATCCAAATCAAAGTTTGTTAGGCGGTTGAATATAAGATGGACAAAAAATATGGAAAATGGTAAAGTTGGAAACTCATCCTTATTTTTTAAACTCTTGAAATATCATTTAGCCATTTGTGCAAAATTAAAAACTAATGGATATTTTTAAAATGGGGATCAAGATTTAGCCACCCACCTAAATTATCCAATCATTTTTTTTTAACTCCTAAAATATGTTTTAGCCATTTGTGCCAGAACTAATGGCCACTCTTTTAAAATTTTAAAGAATTTAGGGGGAATGAGTTAGGATTAAATATCATATGAATTTAATTGATAGCAGGGTAATTGTCTAGTAAGATTAGTCGAAATGCAGGTAAGCGGGGCTGGACACTCACAGATTAAAAAAAGCATTATTATTGTTATTTTTAAATATAACATTTGAACCAATCTATTAAATTCATGAAGAGTTGTTCCACATAATCAAAATGGCCAATTATTAATGGAATTCCTTGTCGACTCTTTGTAAAATACTCATTTGGACGTGAGCTTTCAAAAACATCCTAAGCTAAACCCATGCTAATGAATGCTTGTGTAGCAACATTTTGCATTAAATTTGGGAATTAAGGAACAAATGACTAACCTAAATGTAGCTCAATTGAAGAGATAAAATGATCGAATCCTCACCCCACGTGTTTTACTCGAAGTTTTAAATGTCGATGTCGATAGAAGTATCGAAGTCTCGGGAATATCCATAAAATGTCGGTATCGATAAATAGTTCTATAAAAGTTAGAGAAATTAAAAAATCATAGAAAATATTTAAATTAACCGATAAATATTTTTCTATTTATAAATAAGTTAAACAAAACTAATATTAATATTATGTAGTATTAGTGACATATTATTTATATTTTCCGTATTTCGTCAATTTTTTTTCAAGTATGGAAATGTCAGCTTACTTTCATGTAACTCATAGATACATGGATGAGTTCATGGAAATATCGATGGTAATCTTCAGGCTTGGACAAATATCTAATAACATGGTTTTACTAAAAAAACCAATAAAATGACAAAATATTTGTGGCATGATTACAAAACCCTCATTTAGCTATCTCCGTTCCCCTTCATTTTCATTCTTGTCAAAAACCCAAGAAATCGCCGTGTCCTCCTCCCTCCTAAAACCCCACACAGCGCTTCTTCACATGGTCATAAACTCCCAAAACTCTTTCATCTTTGACTCAATTTCAAACAAACTTCCCTTAATCTCAACTTTTTTCCGTCTCCATTTCTCCTCTTAATCCGTTCGTTCGTCTCTCACAGCTACTTTTTCAGTGTGAATCTAGTGTTACAAGAAAAATTTAATCCGGACATCTAAATTGCGGTTGTCCGGTGTTGAATCTACTGTACGGCGATGCAAGGTTTTCAAGATTCCAGTGGGCCTCCGAACGTGGCTCAACTTCAAGCCACCATGCAAGCCATTGAGCTTGCCTGCGCTTCTATTCAGGTTCTACTCTTACTGGCTACTGTTTTTTGGTTGCTCAGAAAATGATCGGATGTGGAAAATGAATGAATGAAGATGGGTTTTGTAATCATGTCTATTCCCAGAAGGTTCGATGTGATGAAATTTATTGTCACTGTACATGTATAAGGCTCAAGAATCAATCCATTTGGCTTTAGTTTGATGTTGTACTAATGTGACCGATGGGATTGAAGTTAATGACCTGCACTTGCTTGTCAACTATTTGGTTGAGAGAAGCTAGGATTGATTTCTTTTCCATGACAAGATAAAAGAGGCTTGATTCTTTAGAAGTGACGCACTATAGAGTTCTAATATAAAATGTTTAACCATTGTCGCTACCATAGTTAACATTGCCGAGTCAACAGTTTTTAGCCTAAACAGTTCTTAATTATTTTGATGGAAAATAGAAAGTTTCAAACTATTTGAGTCTTGTGCGTGTGAAAACTTATGATAGCTTCTGAAAACCTTTTATGGCACATTTACGGCCTTTTGAATTGCTTTAACCTGGTTTCAATTTTATGAATTCCAGAATGGTACTTTTCATGTTCACTCTTCACTATGAATAGGCTTCAGGCTACTATAGTCAATATAACTGTTTAACTGTTTTTAGCCAAAATAGTCTTTTATTATTTTTATAGTAAAATAGAAATTCTATATACATTTGAGTCTTGTGTGTGGGGAACTCTATGATCATTTATTTAAAAAGGTGATCATTTCTTAAGAGCATTTTGCGGCACTTTATGTCTATATTTGAATTGCCATAACCTGTTCTGATTTTGCCGGTTCCAAATTGATACTTTTAATGTTCTTCGTGAACGTGCTTCAATGGTCAAGCTAATGCTGCTCTCTAAGCCTTTTTTGTTGTAATGTTTGCACAATCCATTATCACGGAAATGCAATTTTTTGTGCATATTCTCTCTTAGATGCATATCAATCCATCTGCAGCTGAGGCAACTATTTTATCACTTCGCCAGTCGCCTCATCCATATCAGACATGCCAGTTCATCCTTGGTACGTTGGTTTGCTGGAGAAATTTTGAATTATTCTTAAGCTGAAAAAATGCATTTTTGAGACTGCACAACATGGAGTAGGACTGCAATATGTTCTTGAACTTGAACATAAGGATTGTGTATTAGACAACTTATGATAGGAATCATTTTATAATCATTTTTTTTAAATAAGATACTAAAATATATTGATAAATCACATGGAGTACAAAAATAGGGGAATAAGAAATCCAACCCAAACACCAAAAGGGAGTTTGGTTCACCTATTAAGCTTTGCAAAGTCGGGAGTTTGAGAAATCATGCCTAAATTTGGTTTGCGTATCTTGTTATCCCAAGATATAGGTTTTCTAGTCCCATGAACTAACTTTTGCCAATTACAAATCTACAAATCAAACGTAGGCTACAAGGCTACAAAATACAGGCTTATGAAATTTACCCTTCTATGCAATTTTGTAGCCTCTTTAGAAGAAAGTGAGGCCAAAGTGAGGCACAAAATCGCTCTTCATAAGAAACACAAATCCTTCCTTTCACCCAATTGGTGCATTATGAAGAAGCACACACTTTAGTTTGGGTAACGTGACTATGTTCGATACCTGTCGGATACTCCGACACTCATTAGACACGTATCAGACACTTGATGTGTGTCATGTAATAGTTGTACAAAAGGAATATGGATTTGACATTAGTTAGGCACGTATCGAACACTTGGAAAACATAAAAAATAGACAAATAGTCAAATTGGACATAATAATAAATTTTGAGAGCAAAATTCATCAAACTCATTTTTTATGCATAACAACGCATAGGGTTATTGCGCCCAAGGAGCAACTCAACTGGCAAGGACTTAGGGTCTCTCGATCATATCGGCTTAGGGATCTCAAGTTCAAACCTTCCGATGTGCTTAATACCAAAAAACTTTGATATCTCCTAGGTCCGGGCCTTAGGGTTGGCGGGGTGCCCCTGGATATAGGGTAGCAAAACTCCAATTCCCATTCCCAGTTACCAAAAAAAAATTAAAAGAAAAAATGCATAAAGTTAATGACTTTGAATTTATTCCTGTATTAAAATGATATATATTTAAAAAAATGTCTATTTAGCAAACGTGTCTTTACCATATATATGTCCTAGATTTTCAAAAAATAATATGTCATCGTATCCGTATACGTACTTCTTGGTGTGCATTATGTGTAAGAGGCATTCTAAGGAATTTTTTTTTGGTAAAAGAAACAACTTCATTGATGTATGAAATTACAAGAGTGGCCCATAAGAGGGAATTCTAAGGATCATTCTCATCTTTTTCTTTGGTGCCCTTTTGCTGCTATTGTTTGTGCTAATGTATTATGTATTTTTGGAATCAGTTTGGTTTTCCTAAGGCCATTGGTGAATAGTGTTCCACTTGTTTGGTTCTTATTTCAAGGGTCAAGGTGGTGTAATTCGGTCATATTCGGTAGCTGCTATTCTAGCATGAAAGAAATTAGAGGAACTTAAAAGGACATGAGTCCAGTATTGAGGACTTGTGGGAGCTTACTAGATTCTTCTCATCTTCTTGGTGCTCCCTTGGCAATGATTTTTGTAATTATGAGCTTTTACATACCCATACCAGTTGGGAATCATTTTTGTAATCCTTAGTTTTTTGAGGATATCTCATCTTCCTGTTTTGTATTCTTGACTCTGGTTAAGAATATACATAGGTAATATAAGTCCTTGTGCTGTGGTCTACACACCTTCGTTAGTTCTGCAATATAAAAACATTTGATAACAGGAGTTCAATGTATTTCTCTTCAATAACCCAATATTTCTTTTGGCTGCCTTATTTAACGCCAACTTACTTGTATTTTGCAGAATACATTGTTTTTGTTTCTGCTTTTTATGATCTCCATCTTTCCTGAATCCTGCTAACTATTTAATTTCTTTGAGTCTTTGCATGTACTTCAAAGGGCTATGAAAACTTATATACATGGACATTTCTTATTATGGTGCGAAAGATGGTCTATCAAACTTTAATGTTGATTTTGGTCGTTCATGTTTTATTCAGAAAATTCTCTGGTGGCTAATGCACGGTTTCAGGCTGCTGCTGCAATTCGAGATGCTGCCATTAGAGAGTGGAGCTTTCTTACGGCTGATGTTAAGAAAAGTTTAATTCGGTCATCTCTTAATCTTATGAAACTAGAAATTTCTTACTTGTATTGCACATGTAATGTATTTTAACATGTTTCTAAATTTTAGGGTGAATTGCACAGTCTGCCCTTGAACTACTGTGATTGTCTTGAGATTAGTTGCACTGTGTGCATGTTGGTTCAAACATTCAAAAATATAGAAAAAGGTGAAAAAAGGTGGTGAGAGAATGGAGGAGTTGTTAGATTGTGCCAAGCTAATTTTTCTTAATGGGTATCTTTAGTAAGGTGTTTGAGGGACATTCCATTTCTGTTTTGAATGATAATCAGGAAAGTTTTTTTTAAATAGCTTTGTATGTATCGTGGAAATTTTATCAGGTGTGGTTTTTGTGTTTTTATTGTAATATGTTGAGAATACTATACATTATCTTTTAAACTTATTTAACTTTTCATTCCATATCAATGAAAGATTCGTGTTTTGTTTCAGAAAGTCCATACAAGTATTTTGTTTTGTGTGTGAGTTAAGCAATCCTCAACTTGTTTTGTGTGTTGTTGAGCAGTTATCTATTTATTTTTGTAAAAATAAATATCTACTTGTAATCAAGCATATTTTTTGGATAAATATGTCAACGTGCAGTTTCTGTCTCTGCTATATTATGCAACATGCGAGCTCACCAGAGCGCTATGTTCAAGCAAAGGTTTCTGCTGTGGCTGCTCAATTGATGAAAAGGGGCTGGTTAGCTTTCTTATCTTTCTGTTTCTCACAAACTTTAGATACACATTTCTTATACACAACTATGCGATATTAGTTGTCTAGTGTATCTTAATACTATTACAAAAAAGATCCTAGGATTCCTTCCAAAGGGATGAAAAGGGGTTTGGTCGGAATGCTTTTGACTTAGCTAAGTTCAAAGCTTCGCAATGGTGCTCCTCATCCTCCTTGTTCAAGACTACTCTCCCGGCTTGATCTCCGATTCTTAAAACGCCTCTATTTAGCCCTCTTAGTTTCGTGATATTGTCTTGTATTTAAATTTGGGTTATGCTCTTACTTGCTGTTTTTTCTATCACTCCGAGTTAGTATCTTTGAACACTTTTGATTATTTTCATTCATCAACGAGAATTTCGTATCTTGTTAAAAAAAAAACTTTCACGATGATTGGTTAAAATTTTTTGAAATTTTTTGACAAGTGATAGCCTTGGGGTGTGGTATGAATTTTTATTTTTATTTTTATATTTTTGTTTTGTTTTAAAATTTTTGAAATACTAAATAATAAATACCTTAAAATTTAAAATATGTAAAACTAAATTTTGAAATCGAACCCATAAATGTGGAAGACTAAAACTAACGGTTTTTTATTTTATTTTATTCTTTTAAGATTTTTGGGCTTCTCTTTCTATAGTTCTCTGCTTTATTTTTCTTCTTCTTCCTCAACTCTTTTCTTCTTCTTCCTTGGCCCTTTTAAATTTTTGGGGTTTCTCTTTCTATACTTCTCTACTTTATTTCTCTTCTTCTTGCTCAACTCTTCTCTTCTTCTTCTTCCTGCCCGCCTTTGTCGCTACCACCACACTGCGCTGTCTTCGTCCCCGCCGCCACCACCACACCCCGCCGTCTCCACTATCGGTGACACATCACCCTGTCTTTTCCACTACTGCCGCCTCCACCTTCGTTTTTTTCTAGCCAACCCAAAAACTGCCCAGTAAGACCCATAAGAAGGCCTAGTTAACCCAAAAGTTGCAAAATCAAACCAAACCAAACYGAATTTCTAAATTTCGATTTCGGTTTGGCCCTAAAACCAAATAAAACCGAATCGTGAACACCCCTAATGAAAGCTAAGACTACTTTTAGGTTTAATCTCATTTTTTTAACAAGATACAAACTTTTCATTGATTGATGAAACAGAACAAAAATTGTTCCAAGTACACCATAAAGAAAAAAGCTAACAAGGAGATATAAAATCCTCCCGATTCCAACAAATCACGCTAGGAGAGTATTTAGCAAATAAATCAGAAAGCACACCATTGAGAGACTTTAAACTTAGTAATGTTGAAACAATCTAGGTAAGACCTCTATTTTCCTTCGAACACCCTTTGGTTCCTTTCAAACCAAAGTAATCTCAATTTTTGCAACATATTTTTTTTGGAACAATAAACAACTTTTCATTGATATATGAAAAGGAGAAAAAGTTCAAGGATAAAGGAGAGAGAAAAAGAGAAAAGAAATAAAATAAAAAGAGGCCGATAATGAAGAGACCATAAAAGCCAAAAAGATCATGCCAACTATTAGCAAAAAGATCCATCAAGATGCAAGGACAAAAAAAGAGAACTTTAAGAATCTTTAACTTTGGACCAAAACGAGCATAGTTTAGCGGTAATTGACATATATCTCACAACCTCTTTTGATTCCCCATCCCCACATGTTATGCTCAAAAAAGAATCTTTAACTTCGGACTCGCTAGCAACTTCATCAATGTCTTTAACTTCTAGAAAAAGGACATTGAGATCTTGAGAAAATTTGGCTCGAATTTCAGCTGTTTCTCTTTCCCGATCAGCTTGAATCGCCAACGTATTGAAAGAGTTCTTCTCTAGTGAAGGGAGAATGAGAGCAGGACATTGAACTAGCTTAGGGAGACCCAAAGAAGGCCTGGCTCCATGACAAAAACATGAGAAGAGGGATCGATTGAAGAGGTGCCTCCAATCAGGATTGGTCATCATCAAACATAGAAGAAACACCATCTTTGAAGGGCTCTTCATCAATATTTTGATCATCATGAAGCTGATTTTTTGAAGCAATGCTACTAACACTAATAATGGCCTCATCGAAATCCTCATCCCCATCCCCGTCGTCCACTAAACATTTTTGATTAAGTTGTCACTAGTTGAATTATTATAATTATAATTATAATTATAATCATTTATTTATTTTTATCACATGTCCTTGGTCTAGGTTTATTAATACATGTATCATTTTTACTTTACGTGGATTATGTAGCTATTTCTGTTTTTTATTTTTTTATTTGTTTAGGTTTCTTAACTCCTTTTATCATGAATTTTATTTTGTACTTTCATCACTCGTTATGAGTCTCTTAATTTCATATGAAAATAATATTTTTAGTAGTTTTAGCATCAACCTTTAAGGTATCAGTCAACTTGGCTGGTCTGAAGCACAAGTTTTCTAGTGAAATAATTCAAATCATCACTAAATGTTGACATATTTAATGTGTAGGCTTGATTTTGAGGCCTCTGAGAGGGAGTCTTTTTTTTATCAGGTATCAATATCAATATGCCTATGTCAATCTGTTCATATTTTGTTCTTTATATTTTTGACCGTTAGTGTTAAATATTTTCCTTTTTAGAAATGTTAGACGTAGATATTGTTTGTGCATATTTAATCTTATATTGGTTGTACTAATTAAGTTACCATTATTTTTTCTTTTCTTTCCTTGTTCGGTAATTGGTTTCTCTCCTACATAAGAAGACATTTGCTTGCTTATTAAAACAAGTGTGCCTAATAATGGAAATAAGCTCCATCAGAGTTGTGAAAACTATTGGAAAATTCTTGGGAAACCTCGGATTCGCCCTTGGGGTAGGTGCTGGTGCCCTTGGGTATAGGGGAGCACAACTCCCACTTCCTGTTATTAAGAAAAAAAGAAAAAAATTATGGTGAGAACTGTATAGTTGACTGATGCCTACTATTTAATAAGTAGTAAATTAATTTCTCTTGAACTTGCTAAAGACCAAATTTTCACCTTAAGGGCCTTTATTGTTGGGAGAGAGATTTTGGATCAACCTGTTATTGCTAATGAGGCTATTGAGAATTATAGGAGTTGTAAATAGGAAGGTCTTTTTAGATTGATTTTGAGAAAAGCTTATGATTATGTAGATTGAGATTTCTTATGCAGGGTGGTTTGGAAGGAAGGTTTTAGGTCTAAGTGGAGTTCTTGGACTTAAAATTGTATAAAGACAGTTAAATATTCTATCATTGTCAATGGAAAATTGGGGTAGGGTTTTCGGAGGCCTTATACAAGGTTGATCCTCTATCCCCTTTTCTCTTTTGACTGGTCGTGGATAGTTTTAGCAGATTGGTCTCTAGGGGGAGTGGAGAAGGATGTGTTCTTGGACTTGAGGGGTTTTGAGTGGGAGGGGTAGGTAACATCGTTTACATCCCGATAATGTGATTTTCTTCTGCCTGGTTCAAGATGCCTTTGTTAATCAATGGTTTAAACCATGATCAATCTAACTTGGCCTTTCTTGTGAGATGTGAGATGGGTAGCTTCCCTTCGTAATGTTGTGGCCTTCCTCCATGCCACGATCCTAATAGCTCGTCGTTTTGGAACTCTATTTGGATAAGATCCAAACACGGCTTCCCTTCTAGAGAAGTTCCTCTTGGAGGTAGGTTGACCTTCATCCAATTTATTTTAAGCTAGATTGCCACTTTCTTTCCTTGTTTAGGACCAATGTTTTTGTCATCAAGAATCTCAAGATGTTTACGAGACACTTTGTTGTGGGAAGGAGTTGACGAGGATAAGAAGGTTGGTTGGACTTGGGATTTTGGCATAGGTAATTTTTTTTTTGATAAGAACCTGTCACCATATATTCTACACCAAAACAAACAAAAGAAAAAGCCTAAAGGCAGGGTAGAGAAAATCCTCCCCAAAGAGCTATACAATCACAGTTTTCCAATCACGTATCATCAATTGAAGACTATAGTTACAAAAAACCTTCTTGTGGATTGTAGCCCACCAAGAAGCTGTATGCTGTATATTCACACAAAAAGAATCCACCTACTATTCCTTTCTTTCTAAAGGAGCCAAAGTAAGGCTCTTGCAGCACAATTCCAAAGGATCTAAGCTTTACCCTTGAGGGTTGCTCCCCCTAAACCTTCAGAAATAAAGTCATCTAACTTTTTAAGGAGACACATGGAACCATCCAAAAGGGAAGCATATGAGACCAAGCAGTAGAAGCGACCGGACAGTGAATAAAGAAATGGTTCACCGATTCTGAATCTCTTAGGCACATAGGACAAATAGAGGGAGTAAGGGCCCAAGGGGAGGCTTTAGCTGGAGCTTTTTTGCTGCATTGACCCCTCGATAGGAAAACGACCAAGAGGAACACTTTCACCTTTTTAGGAACCCTGAAATTCCAAATCTGATTTGCAGTGGAGGATTTCATTCTTGGGGAAGGGGACGTTAGAGCCAAGAAAGCTGAGTTTGCTGAAAAAACTCCAGTTGTATCCACCTTCCACCACAATCTGTCGAGTCCCTGCCCTAACAGCAATCCATAAAGGTTCTCTGCAAACAAAAGCCCACCTCTCTCTATATTCCTCTCAAAGAGGTTTCTTTTGAAAGCCAGATCCCACATCAAGGCCTCTGAATTCCTACAATCAGCAATTGACATCCCTTTCTTAGAAGACAAGTTGTAAAAGTTTGGGAAAGAGATGGAGAGTGGGGACAAGTTTACCCAAGTATCTTCCCCAAAAATGGACTCTATTCCCCGATGATACCTTTAACCTTAAAAAGCGTGAAATTAAAAAAGGCCCTACGAGTGCTTTCTATATCAATCCATGGCCTAGCAGCTGAAGAGCCTTTGCTGATTTTTGCCATCCACCCAAAAGAATCCCCCCCATAGATAGCTATGATCACCCTCCTCCGCAGTCTTGCATCTTCCAAAGCAAACCACCACAGCCACTTCATTAGGAGAACTTTATTTCTAAGATGGAGAGAGCCAATTCCTAATCTTCCCTGCATAGTAGGTAAGGCTGTCCAAGACCATTTGATCAGATTCCCTACCAGCATAGGTAATTTGAAATTGCGTAATGAAGCCCTATTAGCTAAGTGGTTATGACGTTTCCTCCTAGGGCCTCAGATAGGGAAACCCTATCTTCTCTTTCCTCTTCACCATTTTGGGAAACTCCCTTAACCGCTCCATTCATTTTTGTTGTAAAAAGGGTTCCTTAGAAGCACCCTAATAGGTTATTAAGAAGTGGCAGTCATTCACCTCCAATATGCTGATGTCACAATCATATTCTGCCAGAATCATGAAAACGACCTGTCCGATCCAGATGGTGGACTTTTCTCATGGTTTTTCTGTTAGGCAATGGGCTATCTGTTAATCTTGAGAAAACGTGGGTATCAACATTGAGAGGGATGTGCTGAATTTTTATGCTGCAGAAATAGGGTGCAAAGTAGGTAGGCTCCCCATCAAATATCTTGGCGTTTAGCTGGGAGGCAATCACAGAAAAGCATCATTGGGATCCTATTGTTGATAAATTCTGAGCCAAACTTGACAAGTGGTGGAATCTTATCCTATTTAAAGGAGGTAGACATAGACTCACCCTTGCCCTCTCAAATTTTAGTAGTATCCCTCTTTTTGCTTTCTCCATCTTTTAACACTCCTGATAGAGTGTTGTCAGAAATCGGGAGGATTGTAAGAAATTGCTTTTAGAATTGGAAGAGTTGCCACCCACAGCACATTTGGTGAGTTGGGACCGTACTTCTTTCCTAAAGTTTATGGAGGATTAGGTCTGGGTGCTTACAAATCGTGTCCTGGGGGAGGTTGGTGACTTTTCAGATGCACCCCTTATTGATAAATCTGTTGGAGAAGGAAAGAAGATTCCTCCAAAGTTGTTGACGGAGGTTGAAGTTATAACTGCTCTGGTGATGCATGACCTTTCGCTTAACGAAGCATTTATTGAGGTTGGCAGAATCAAGCGCAGTATTAATGATCAGCCAACTAAAATCCTCATTAAAACCCAATTAGAAAAAAGGTTCTCCTATTCCAAATAGCGTTAAGGATACCACAAACTCCTTCATTAGTGCTTACTCTCACTATTAAACGTGGAAAAAAGGGCCAAAGAATGTGATTATTGCTTTTATTGCTTACTCCCATCAAGTGGTTATAATGTTTTCTTTCAAAGCCTATTACTTTGTGACATAGTATTGTTTTGAGCAAATACAGGGCTCTTCCTTTTGGGTGGGTTTGATTCTAATTTCTACGGCTAGGCACTTGCATTGAGGGCCCTCTGGCTTTGATTATTTTTCTAAATTTGTTAAATTTTCAGTTGGGGGTGGCCTGGTCGACCATTATTTGGAGGGTTGTTGGTTAGGAAAGTCTCCTTTTTATCTCATGTTGATTTGAAATTCGGTTTCAGGGTTTTTAAATCTTCTTTTCACCAGGATCCGAAGATATTTTTACCCAACTGGTTCCTATCTCAAAGTTTTTATCTTGCTTCAGAATTGTGAAACCCATTGTTCTCTATGCGTAACAGATAAATCAGTCTATTCATGGTGCTCATGGTTCTGATGTGCAGTTTTGTGGAATTAACTTTCTGGAGTCATTGGTAAGAAATATTTTCTTGAATTTGCCTATTTGACATGTTTTCCTGGTTGTATGTTTTTCTATATTTGTGGACTCTTTTGTATATTTCATACCATCATTGAAATATCAGTTTCTTACCCAAAGAATGTTTTCTAAAAATTACACTGGCTTACATTTTCTTGTTTTCTAATCTACTTCGAAAATGTTAGCCAAAATTTTAAAACTAAAAGAAAATTTGTTAGAATTTGTTTTTGGTTTTGAAAATTTGCCAGTTCAAGGTTATTATAAAAGGTGGAAGATTAAATAATAATATTATTAGTAGACCAGGTTAGTTTTAAAAAATGGAAAGCCAAAAAAGAAAATCATTATTTAATGGACCTTTATTAATGGAAACTTTATTTCTTTACATGTGCCTCAACATTTTTTTCGAAGGTTTAACATTATAATGTTAACTACTTCCTCCTCAATAGGTATCAGAATTTTCACCGTCTACATCAAGTGCCATGGGTCTTCCTAGGGAGTTTCATGAGCAGTGTAGAAGGTCATTGGAGTTGAACTACCTCAAGGTTCTTGAACTTATTTTGCTCCTTTTCTTATTTTGTTTAAATTAATATTACTACTTAAATGTTTGTTCTTGCAAGCATGTCTTTGGTTCTTTTGTTCTTAATTTGACATTTTATCATTCATTCTCTCTTTTTATGACTTAAATAATAGACGTTCTACTGTTGGGCAAAAGATGCTGCTGCAAGTGTCACCAGCATGATAATTGATTCTCAGACTGAGGTTCCTGAAGTCAAAGTTTGTACTGCTGCTTTACGTCTGATGTTTCAAATCTTGAATTGGGATTTTCATAATACCGTTGCTGCTAAGGCCAGTATAAACTTTTACTTTGTTGGAGTCAAGGATCATGGTGATTCAACCAAGCGATCCGAGTATAACTTGGTGCAGGTGAACAAATTTCTGCTATTGTTGATTATTGTTGTTATTGATTTTTTAACTTTAGGCAAATTGAATTTTCATGTAACCAAATAGTTGTGATGCAACCAAGAATGTTTGTTTTAGTTAGTTAGAACATCTTTAGTTATAAAGTTTGTTAGGCTTTAACCATTCTGTTAAATAGCCATGGCTATTTTCTCTTCCCTTGTAATTCTACAGCCTTCCTCCTATTAAAGGAGGCTGCTCTAGTTCATTAAAAGGCATTGATTCATTTAACAAAATACTCACCAAGTTGCTTTTGAAGTTTGTCAAAAAAAAAAAAAGAATGTTGCTTTCAAACATGTTTATAGATAATCAAGAAGAATGTACTTAAGAGTGAAAGTGGCATTTTTAAAATAGAGATCAAACGACCATGTAAGAACAAAGTATTTACATGAGTACAGGAAATTTTAGGATTGTTATCATGAAAACAAGAAAATTTAAATTTTAGGGCACTCATGAATCCCACCTGTATCTTTAGTCGAAGCACTTTGATGTCCTATCATAATCTAAAAATCCCAACTAATATGATCGGACCTTTTCACAGTCAATTTGAAACCCAAGAATCTGATAGAACCTCCGAATATATTGAAGGATAAAAGATAAACAAACTACAATAGCTACCAAGTATTAGAGAGGTACTTGGACCCTCCCCTCTTGAGATATCACTCAAGTCTAAATGATGTATTCGTTGATAGTTTTACAATAATTAGTTTAGTTATCTTATTAAGAAGTTAGTTGGTAATTGGTTAGTTAAGAAGTTAGTTGGTAAATTGGTTAGTTAAGTTGGTTACCCTTCCAACAGAAGCCTATAAAAGACATCTTTCCCTTCTGTTTGATTCATTCAGAAAATCAATAAAGTTTCTTCCTTTGGTTATACACCAAATTGGTATCAGAGCCCTGAGCTAAGTTCCCTCGGATCTGATGGCTGGAAAGACCGCAGCGCCTTCCGGCAAGGTACCCACAGCGGAGACCACAGCAAATCAGCCACTGTCGCCAAGATCGGCTACCGAACGTTTACTGTTGGTAGAGGACTCTTTGGGCGAAGTTCGTGCCAGTGTGCAGACAATCTATGGGTTGATGGAAAACTTGTCGAAGCACTTGGAGAACATTGCGATCGAACAAGAACGACTTCGGGATGACTTGGGCGGTCATGGCACTGCAGGTGGTGGCCAGCACGCCCAACGCAGCGATGGAATCATCCAAGAAACATCCAAGAGATAGAAACAGATCATCCAATAAACAGATCTCAAACGGCCGATGCAGCTGGTCGTGAACGGGGCCTTGAGCGTCGATTCCAAGACTTGCAGTTACGCATTCAAGATTCCGATTCTTCGGATGCTGAAGACAATTTTTTTCGCGCCAATCCTAGGCGCGATCGGGAGGAGTACCATCATGGCGGGGATGTTCGTCTTGATTTTCGAATGAAGATAGATCTTCCAACTTTTAATGGGAAGATGAATGTCGAAGGGTTCTTGGATTGGGTCAAAAACGTTGAGAATTTCTTCGATTATACCAACACGGCTGAACATAAGAAGGTTCGTCTGGTGGCCTTCAAACTTCAATCCGGAGCTTCCGCCTGGTGGGATCAAGTTGAGATCAATCGCCGCCGTTTAGGAAAACAACCCATTCATAGCTGCCCACGGATGCTCCGTCTGATGCGTGAAAGGTTTCGGCCAGCAAATTTCGAACAACTGTTGTATCAACAGTATCAGAGATGCCGTCAAGGTTCGAAGACCATCACAGATTATGCTGAAGAATTTCACCGGCTTGGTGCAAGAACTAACTTGGCCGAATCAGAGGACTACAAGATTGCGCGATTTGTAGATGGTCTTTGAGAGGACATTCAAGATCAATTGGATGTCCAACCCATCAATATGTTGACCGATGCAATCACCATGGCTACCAAGATTAAGAGAAACTTGAGCGGAAACGATTGAAGCCTCCTATACGTCGGACGACTTGGGACAGAGCATCTTTATCCAAAACTGCTCTTCTTGAGTCAAGCAAACCAGTGGGCACCGGGACTTCATCCACTCCTCCTCTTGCCAAAAATCTTGAAGAGCCAGCTAAGTCTTCTTTTCCTTTTAAATCTCCTGATCAACCAACACAAAAAGGTACTAATCAATATACCCGCCCTACTTTGAGAAAATGTTTCCGTTGTGGGCAAGTCGGGCATCTCTCCAATGAATGTCCTCAACGACGTGCGATTGCCCTGGTTGATGAGGATGAACCTGATGTTCCGGAGGATGATGACATCTTGTACAATGATACGGCATATGTCGAAGCCGATGAAGGTGATCTTGTCAACTGTATGATCCAAAAGATCCTTTTGACTCCCAAAGTTGAACTCCAACCGCAGAGACATTCCCTCTTTCGGATCCGTTGCACCATTAACGGTAAAGTGTGTAATGTGATCATCGACAGCGGTAGTAGTCAAAACATGGTTTCTCATAAACTTGTGTCTGCTCTTAACCTCAAGGTGGATCCACATCCTAACCCATATAAGGTATCTTGGATACGAAAAGGAGGTTAAGCTACTGTAAATTCAGTATGCACCGTACCTCTTTCTATTGGCAACCAATATCGAGATCAAATCATTTGTGACGTCTTGGAAATGGATGCCTGCCAACTTCTTCTCGACCGTCCCTGGCAATTTGATCTCCAAACAATCCACAAGGGGAGGGATAATACATATGAATTCACGTGGATGGGCAAAAAGATTATCCTCTTACCTTCCACCATCGACCTTAAGCAGAAACGTGACAAGAACATCAATCTTACACCTTTGTTTTCCCTTATTAAAGGCAAAACCTTCATCCAGAAGGAGGACTCTGTCGTTTTGGCTTTAGTGGTGAAACATGACACACCTGCTCCCTTTGCCGCTTTTGACCAACCTGAAATCCGGGAGTTATTATCCGAATTTCCCATTTTAAGCCAAGATCCTATTGACCTCCCTCCTTTACGGGACATACAACATCAGATCGATTTCATTCCGGGAGCTACTTTACCCCATCTTCCTCATTATCGCATGAGTCCTAAAGAGTATCACATTCTCCATGAACAAATTCAGGAGTTACTCAACAAAGGTCACATCTGGCCAAGTTTGAGTCCCTGTACTGTTCCGGTGTTGTTGGCTCCTAAAAAGGATGGTTCGTGGCGTATGTGTGTGGATAGTCGTGCCATGAACAAGATAACTATAAAATATCGTTTTCCTATTCCTCGTCTATCTAATTTATTGGATCAGTTACATGGTGCCCAGTTTTTTTCAAAGATAGATCTAAAGAGTGAATATCATCAAATCCGTATTCACCCAGGGGACGAATGGAAGACAGCCTTCAAAACCAATGAAGGTCTTTTTGAATGGCTCGTCATGCCTTTTGGGTTATCCAACGCCCCAAGCACCTTCATGAGGTTAATGAACCAGGTTTTTCTCCCTTTCCTTAATCACTTTGTCGTTATTTACTTTGATGATATCTTAGTTTATAGCAAAACTCACGAAGACCACATCACTCATTTATGCACAGTATTTCACACATTAGAAACACATCAACTTCATATTAACCTTAAAAAATGCTCCTTTCTTCGTACTGGGATATCTTTCTTAGGATTCATCATCTCTAGATTTGGTATTTCGGTTGACCCGGCCAAAATTGCAGCTATTACACATTGGCCTACCCCTACAACTGTCCGAGATGTCCAATGTTTCTTAGGCTTAGCTTCATTCTATAGGAAATTTCTCCGTAATTTCAGCACCATTGCCGCTCCTTTAACAGCTTGCCTTAAGAAAGGATAGTTTACATGGGATACCGATCAAGACCAAAGCTTTCTCAACCTCAAAGAAAAACTCAGTACCACACCCGTCCTTGCTCTTCCTGATTTTAGTCAACCATTTGAAATAGCAGTGGATGCTTCGGGCTTGGGGATTGGGGCAGTTTTATCACAACGACACAATCCTATAGAGTTTTTTAGTGAAAAATTAACTCCCCGTAAACAGAAGTGTGCACATATGAACAAGAATTATATGCACTAATACGGGCACTCAAGCAATGGGAACACTATCTTGTCGGTAAGGAATTCATTCTTTTTACCAATAATTTTTCACTAAAATTTCTTCAAACACAAAAAACCATTAATCGAATGCATGCTCGTTGGATATCGTTTATTCAAAAATTTGACTTCGTTATAAAGCACAAAGCCCGTGTTACTAATAAAGTGGCTGATGCCCTTAGTAGAAAAGCAAGCCTACTTACGTTGTTAGCTGGACAAATCCTTGCTTTTGATCACCTACCTACATTATTTCAAAGACATTTGGACTAAGTGTCAGCAACATGTCAATTGTGAAGACTTCCATATCATGGATGATTTTCTTTTTAAGAGTGATAAACTCTGTATACCACACACATCTTTACGTGAAGTCCTAATAAAAGACTTACATGCTGGCGGTCTGGCGGGACATTTTGGGACCACTAAAACATTTGAACTGGTGGCTGACCGATTTTTTTGGCCGCAAATCCGAGAGGATGTCAATAACTTTGTTTTACGCTGCATTATATGTCAAAAATCCAGAGGCCAATCCCAAAATACAGGATTATATACACCATTACCAATACCAAAATCTATATGGGAGGACTTGTCTATGGACTTTGTCCTAGGCTTGCCAAAGATACAACGTGGCTATGATTCGGTATTGGTAGTAGTGGATAGATTTAGTAAAATGTCTCACTTCTTACCATGTAAGAAAACTTCCGACGCCATATACGTGGCCAATCTGTTTTTCCGTGATATAGTACGGCTACATGGGATACCAAAAACTATTGTCTCGGTACATTTCTCTTGTTCTCACTTGTTCATATTACGCATTTCTGCAAGTAGCAAAACGTAAGTAGGCTTTGTTGTCGCTCCTCTCTCCCCCCCTTTTCGGTTCCCTTTTGGTGATTTTTCAAATTTTTAGCGTGTTATTAACTTATTATTTTCTTGGAGTGTGAACCAATTGTTTATTGAAGAATGGAAGTTACTAGCTGTTGTATTGATGATAAGTTTTTCTGCATTTGGGCCGTGAATGGTTTGTTCATGTTGGAGAATGTTGCTAGGAAAACTCTGGTTCCCTACACTCTTCTCAGTTCCTGTGGTTTGAAAATCACATGGTTGAGATAAATCAGAAATTAGTTCATGCTCAATCTTGCCATGGACTTCATGGGGGGCTCTGCCTAAGTCACAAGGGCAGGACACCATACTGGTGGTTGTCGATCGTTTGACTAAGTATGCCCATTTCCTACCCTTGAGTTTGACTAAGTATGCCCATTTCCTACCCTTGAGTCATCCTTTTACTGCCAAAACGGTAGCTTCTCTGTCTGTGAAGGAGATAGTCCGGTTACATGGATTCCCAAGATTGATTGTATCTGATAGAGACAAAGTCTTCATTAGTCATTTTTGGATTGAGCTTTTCAGGCTTCAGGGAACTAAACTTCAGAGGAGTACAGCCTGTCATCCTCAAATGGATGGCCAATTCAAAATTGTGAACAAATGTCTGGCAGTGTATCTTCGTTGTTTTTGCAGTGAAACTCCGCGACAGTTGGGCCAGTGGCTGAGTTGGGCTGAGTATTGGTATAACACTACGTACCATAGCTCCATCGGTCTCACCCCATTCCAGGTAGTCTATGGATGGGCTCTACCTCTGCTGATCATGTACGGTGATCAGAGGACATCTAATGCCAACTTGGACTAGTTACTAGCTGAGAGAGACACGACCCTTGAGCTTATTAAAGATCATCTTCGACTGGCGCAAGAGCGGATGAAAAGACATGCTGACAAGGACAGACGAGAGGAAGAGTTTGAGGTCGGGGATTGCGTTTACCTGAAGATACGTCCTTATCGGCAGAAGTCCCTTGCTAAAAGGCGAAATGAGAAGCTTCGACCTCACTTTTATGGGCCTTACACCATCCTCCAGCGTGTTGGTAAGGTAGTTTATCACCTAGATTTGCCCTCGGACGCGGCCATACACCCTGTCTTTCATGTGTCAGAGCTGAAAACGGTGCTTGGAAATGCTGCAGCCTCACCACAGATTCCTATCAAGTTGTCTGAGGATTTGGTTTGGCAGGCTGAAACTGATGAAATCTTTGCCTTTTGAACCAATGATGAGATAGGGGAACAAAGAGGTGCTTTTGAGCTGGAAGGGACTGCCGGAGGAAGAGGCAACTTGGGAATCATTCCAGAACATGTGCAAACAATTTCCAGATTTTCACCTTGAGGACAAGGTGTTGGTGAACCCGGGGGATATTGTTAAGCCTCCCATACTTAACACTTATAGTAGGAGGGGCATATTGGGAAATTGACCAGAGGCCTTAACGGCCAAGAGAGAGAAAATAATGTAAGGGCCATAGTAGGGAATATAGGGGGAATGGAGGTTAGTTAGGAGCATATCGAGTATTTTTGTATTGCTTGGCAAGCCTTAGGAGGAGAGATCACCCACCCTCTCGAATTGGTGGGTTGGCTGTAATCCCTTTGGGAAGTTTTCATATCCACGGTTGATTCTAGTGAGGAGATACCTGACACATTTCTCTTGTTTAAGACTCTAAGCCATGTTATTTGAAATGTTAGAAAATATTTTATTTTTTCTGCATTCTCCAGTGTGTCTGCTGGCATTACACAAATTTGTTGGATTGAAGTTAGTTATTGTTCATTTATTTTTTGATTTATCGTTTCTTTTAGTTAGGCTTTTATGCTTTGCACTTCTTTTTTAAAGGTGTATGCTGCACAACTATTATTTTCTCTTCTTTGGTGCTTGTAGCCTGGTCCTGCTTGGTGTGATGTCTTGGTTTCAAGTGGCCACATTTCATGGCTTTTGAATTTATATGCGGCACTTCGACAGAAGTTTTCATGTCAAGCGTTTTGGCTCGACTGCCCTATAGCTTTATCGGCTCGAAAGCTAATCGTACAATTTTGCTCTTTGGCAGGAACAATATTTCATTCTGGTAAAGCTGCCTTCTTGCATATATATCAAGTTGCCACGTGATTTATTTTTATATCCTTGATATTATTATTTTTATCTATATAACAAAGTAATCTTGTTGTATCAGATGAAGGCCTTACTTGAATTGAATCAGTTCTATAGGTTGTAACACTGTGTCCTCGAGTTCTAGCGAAGTTATACACTCAACAACCATAAATTTTACAATTGATGAATTGGTAATTTTAAAATTACATATGTGAGAGTATCTTGCATAATTCCATCATTGGTAAAATGGATAATTAAAGAATTGGGCTCACTTATGGAGTAATCTCCTTCCACATTTTTTTAAAACTTACTATTTGGGTTTAGGATTTGTTATTCACTTTGTTCTTTCAAATTTAGAAGTTCCTTTATTGTGGGGCATAAAGTCGGTAAGTGTTTAACTGCAGTTTGCAGAAACACCTTTGTGTTAGTGAAAAGCAGCGACTGGAGTTCCATAGATGTGTCTGTCTCAACAGTGCTTTGTTTTCCTTTCCTCCCTCTTAGCAGCTAGGGTTTTTTGCTTGCCTAGTAACTAGGTATTAAGAAGAGAAGCAACTTATACTATTTATCTACATGGAAGAAATTTAAGGTTGAAAAGTAATGGTAAAGTAATTATTAACATAAATATGGATAATTAGTACATTACTAATATTTGCATTAAATATAAAGTAATTCAACAATTTTAGCTTGTGGCATCAATTTCCTTCACGGAGGCCAAAACCTTGAGAATTGAGAATCATATCTAAGTAGCCTTAGTCAACTTTGTTGAAAGCGTTTATAGGTCAAACTTCTTTTTTGCAAGAAACAACTTCTCATTATAGATGAAAAGATACAAATTGTCCAACTCCTGGAGAGAAAAAAAACCAATAAACAACAAAAACAACTGGGTCAAAAAATTAGCCTCGGAAGATAAAAGACCAACTTAAAAAGGCACCAAATCAACAAACTAACCAACGACAAACTAAACAAAGGCCAAAGAAAACACTCAACAAGCTAAATAAACCAAGCAATAAAAAGTGTCCAAGAGGCTCTAGAAGATTACTTTTTTTCAGATTATTCGGAGGATCAGGAAGTCAGTCTTAGTAGCATAGAGTAAAATTTACAATCTGGAAGCGACTTCTTTAGAAGCAGGAAGCGACTTTGGATATTTTTCTTCTTTTCGTTCTTCCTCTTTTTCAGAGAATTCTGTCGACTTTTTAGACATTATTGAAGATCTTTTTTTTCTATTCAACCCCTCAGATGTTTGATGGTTCGTTTGGTGGTTGTTCTGACTTCTCTTTAGCAGGCGTTCGTTATTACTTTGCAAGCCTCGAAGAAGTTTTTTTTTCTTCAAGTCTGCTCATTCCAACTTTGGCTTTAGGTTTAGTGGGGTTGCTTTTGCAATTTGTAGTGTG
>NW_019104775.1:140055-167904 GCF_001995035.1 Momordica charantia
AATCTTCTAAAATAATCTTTATCCACAGTAATTCGCAGATGCCCAATGCCATTGCTCTAAATTCCGCTTCTGAACTTGATCTTGCAACTACATTTTGTTTTTTACTTCTCCATGTCACTAAGTTCCCACCTAAGAAAGTACAATAGCCAGAAGTGGATTTTCTATCATCTATCGATCCTGCATAATCTGCATCTGTATAAACTTCTAGATTGAGTTTCTCGCCTTTCTTAAACAACAATCCTCTCCCAATGGAGTTCTTCAAATAGTGGAGTATTCGGTACACAGTTTGAAAATGAATTTCTTTTGGACTATGCATAAATTGACTTACCACTCCTACAGCATACGCAATATCTGGTCTCGTATGAGAAAGATATATTAATTTTCCAACTAACCTCTGGTAAGTTTCCTTATTTACTGAAAGACTCTCTTCAGATGCACATAATCTATGGTTTTTATCAATTGGCGTTCCTATCGGTCTGCTACCAAGCTTTCCTGTTTCAGAAAGTAAGTCAATCACATATTTCTCTTGAGATAAGAATATGCCTTGGTTAGAATATGCTACTTCTATCCCAAGAAAATATTTCAGTCTTCCCAGTTCTTTAACTTCAAACTCTTGGATTAAACAATTTCTCTTAATAACTTCATCTTCCAAGTTCCACCTACCATGTTGAAGTTCCCAACCATATTCTTAAAATTTGAGGACGTATGCGAGAGATCAATAAAAGAAACCGATTGTTCACCATTAATGTCTCCACCCACGGCACATCATGCAGAACACCTATTAAATTCACATGTTCACCAATGACATATAATGCAAATCACCAACTAAATTATCAACCCCATTCATCGGCACTTTCATGTAAGTTCCCCACCAACAGCCCAAGCTGTCCTCCAAAGCAAAGTTGATTTGGACTAATGCAATTAGAATGATTATTTCCGAAATTTGGTTTGAAAAAATAAATTTATTTTTTAATTTTTTAAGATAAACACCTCACACAGAATGACCAGTTTAAATTAGCCAAATCCAAGACATTGCAGTGGTGCTCTCTTTCTCTATTATTTGGTAATTATTCTCCCAATGATATTTGTATCAATTGGAGGGCTTTTACCTTTGACATTAATTAGTTATAAAGGTTTGTAATCTTCTTCACCACCCCCCACCCCCCACCCCACTTTGGCTTCTTATACGACTTTGTATCTCTGAAGATACTTGCGACTTTTCAACCATCAAATTTGTTTCTTGCTTAAAAAAAAATCAAGGAGAAATGAAGTTTGTTCTTCAGAATAATTGTGTTATGTGACAAGCTACGATTATTTGGTCTAATGCACCATACAACTTTTCTTTGGAGATTTCTGGTTTGAAAGAAACAAGAGATTTTACAAGGGGAAGATTCTTGTCATGATAGTTTATGGGATCTAGCTGTGACTTTTTGTTTCTACTTCGTGCTCTCTCTTGAAAGATTATTCTAATTATGATTTCTTGCAAATCATTGCCAATTGGGAGTCTTTGTTTAATCTACTTGGCTTGTGGGGATATCTCATCTCCCCTGTTTTTTGTATGTCCCCTGTTTATAATGAGACTTTTTTTTCCCATAAATAAAATTATGTTATGTGATTTTCTTTTGATCTTTTATTGACCAAGTGTTCTTGTTGATAAAATTTCCTGTTTTAGTAAGAAAGTTGTGTAATGATCAGATAATGGGCAGATGCATGAAAATCATCTATTACAACTTCTTTTGGGGATAATGCAGTGGATTGATCCTCCTGATGCTGTTTCGAGAGCAATTGAAAATGGAAAATGTGAAAGGTTAACTTGCACTCTTAATTGCCCTATTTTTTTTTTAATTTTTTATTTACTCTCTTTCTCTTATGTATATTCTCTTTTTGTTTGGTTTAGTGAGATGCTTGATGGTTGTCGTGCATTGCTGTCCATCGCAACTGTGACAACTCCCTTTGTGTTTGACCAACTACTTAAGTCAATCAGGTCAGTAAAAGAACATTCATTTAATTCAGTAACTCATTTATTGTCATGCTTGGAAACTCTTCCACTTTTTAATTTATAATTCTTTAAATGTTTTATGCAATTTGATTGGATTCTTTTCCAATGACATTCAGGCCATTTGGCACTCTTCAACTGCTATCTAGTTTGATGGGTGAAGTTGTCAAGGTTCTTATGACCCATAACAGTGATGAGGAAACATGGAGTTGGCAAGCTCGTGATATATTACTAGATTCCTGGACTGCCCTTCTCATAGTATGTCGTAATCAGTATTTAATAATCATCCTGTAATTATGTAAAGTTTGAACCATTGAACCAGTCAATCTTCATTATGGACAAAATTGTTGTTAAGATGTCTTGATTTTTTTTTTCTTTCATGTTTCTTTGGAGATGGATTATTACCCCTTAAGATATTTACGAGTAAAGTGCTTTAGGACTTCAGCAATGGCTAAAACATGTACATATTATTTTCAACCGAATGTCTATCTTGCCACAAACATGCTCAGACAGACATTCGACATGCCTGATGCCTATACATGAGTTAACATACTATGAGACGTTTTCCCCAGGAACATACTAAAACTTTATATAAAATATTTGGAGGGTTTGTGTTTCTTCACAAGTTTATGGATTGCGCTAGAGAAGATATATAGGCATAGAGAGTCAACTGTGAGTATCAATTAAGAATATTTCAAAGGGAAGTTTTCTTTCTATTTCTTATAGCCAAAGTGGTTGCCCGAATACTAAGAAAAGTTCTCACTTCATGATTAATTGCTTCCAAGTGGCGTTTGTTCAAGGGAGATAGATTGTAGATGCAATCATCTTGGCAAATTAGCTCCTAGGGAATTCGAGGAGAAATTGGAAAAAGGGGTACATTCTTTAGAAATCTAGAAAAACATATGATAATGTGGATTGGTGTGGGTTGGAGCTTTCCTCGTGATATATTAGACAAAAAAGGTTTAGGTTTTGGCCGGAAGTGAAGAAGTTGGATTCTTGGATGTGTTTCCTCCACAAACTAACAGAGAGGTGAACTTTTGGCTTCGAGAGGTTTAAGGCAAGGAGATCACCTTACCCTTTTCTTTACTTGAGTTGTTGGTTCCTTTAGCGGAATGGTGGGCCTTTGTAAAAGGTTGGGAAAGATTGAAAGCCTCCATGTGCCAAGGACTTTGTTGAAATTATTCACATTCAATGTGCAGATAATGCCTTCCTCTTTAGATTTTTCAAAGAGGCCTCAAGATTGAGATGAGACTAAGGTTATGGAGATGCATTCAATGTGCAGATAATGCCTTCCTCTTTAGCTTTTTCAAAGAGGCCTCAAGATTGAGATGAGACTAAGGTTATGGAGATGGCATTGTTTTTTATTGCATTTTGCAAGAAGGATAAATTCCTGTTGGATTACCTTGGCCTTTACGTTGCTTTCTTTCATTCCCTTTGGGTGTTTGTATTCCTTAACATTTGTATTACCTTTTCATTATTCAAATGAGAAGTTCGTATCTTGTTCAAATTAAAAATAAAAAAACTCACTTTTGTTTTGTTAAATTATATTTGTTATCTTTTAATTTCCTATTGTATTTAGGTTTTAATAGGTTAGAGTTTCCTTGTTATAATAGGAAAGTGTTTCCTTATCCTAATAGGCAAGAGTTTCATTTGTAGCTAGAGAGATGGAGCCTTTAACATCTAGCACATTTGTGCCTTAGACTCTTGGAAGGAAGGATATTATAGCTGTGGCTCTAAAAGAAAAGTTCTCTCAAGACTGTTAGATTAACCCGTTTTTGGCAGATAAAGGGCTTTTAAGGTTTGAAGATGGTAGATTGTTTGTCAGAACCTGGATCGTGGAATATGATTGGCAATGTGCAGGGTTGTATCTTCTTCAAGCAACGCGTCCTTTACCAACAAAGAGAAGTAATTCATAGTTCTATCTTGTCGTGAGTCCGCTTGTGTTTATGTCTTTGAATAATTCAAATAAAGATAGTCTTGTCATGATGCTGGACTATCGTCTAGGTCATCCCAATTTTGCGTACCTTGAACGTTTGTTTGCTTCTTTATTTCTCAATAAAAAGATTCATTTCTTTCGGTGCGAAATTTGTCAACTCTCCAAACACACATGCTCATTTTTCACCTCATATTTATTCTCCACCCAACCTTTCTCTCTTATTCATGGAGACATTTGGGGCTTTCAAGCGTAATAAATATAAATTGGGCACGTTGGTATCTTCTCTTCCTTGATGATCACACCTGGTTTAGTTGGACATTCCTTATGAAAGATAAATCTAAAACTAGCCACCTATTCATCGTCTTTCATAAAATGATCCAAAATTAGTTTCAAGTTAATATAAAAGTACTTAAAACTGACAATGCTCGTGATTTTTTCAACTCTACTCTTGGACCCTATCTTCAATCTCATGGTGTTGTTCACTAGAGTTCTTGTTGACACACCCCAACAAAAGGGTGTAGTTGAAAGCAAAAATCGCCATCTCCTTGATATAGCCCGATCCCTCATGCTCACATCACATGTTTCAAAAACCTTTTGGGGTGAAGCTATTCTAACAGCTACTTATCTCATAAATCGGCTATCCTCCCACATTCTCAAATTCAATACACCTTTACAAAGTTTACTCACACTCTATCCTATGTCCCATCTTGTGTCTCCATTACCACTAAAACTATTTGGATGTACTGATTTTGTTCATATATATCCTCAGCATTGTAGTAAACTCGATGCACGTTCCATGAAATGTATCTTTATTGGATACTCATTGAACAAGAAAGTATATAAATGTTATCATCCTCCAACTCACCAATTCGTTCGTACCATGGATGTCACCTTCTTTGAGAATCAACCATACTTTTCCGATTATGTCATTCTATAGGGGAGCATTATGATCTTGGACCACATAATTGGTATTGCATTCATAACTTTCCTGACATTTATTTCAACCCATCTCCTAAAAGTCCTCCAGTGTCCTCGTCTGAGCCAAATCCTATATCTATCCCTGATCCTGAATTGCAAGTTGATTCGCGAAGAGTAAGACAACTTTAGAGGAATGAGATACAACCTACAAAAGTTCAGAAAAATCAAGATCTACACAAAAATCCCAGTGTCCCTGAGAAGACAAGAGATGATTTGGACAGACTCATTGTTGTACAAAAAGGTGTTCATTCATGTACTCAACATCCCATACGATATCATTTATCTTATACTAACCTATCACTAATTTTTAGTGCTTTTGTGACTTTACTAGGTTAGATACAAGCTCCCAACATTGTTCAAAAAGTCTTACAGCAGCCTTAATGGGAAGTAGCCACTATAGAGGAGCTTCAAGCTCTTGAGAAAAATGAGACATGGACCCCAGGTAACCACACAGTTGGATGTAAATGGATTTTACGACCAAGAAACAAACCAGACGGCGGTATAGAACAATTCAAAGCTCATTTTTTTGGCTAAAGGATTCACTCAGTCGTCTTATGAGATTGATTATCATGAAACCTTTGCTCCAGCCGCCAAGTTAAATACTATTTGAGTACTTCCTCTCTATTGCAACAAACCAAGATTGATTATTGTTTCAACTTGACGTGAAGAATGCATTTTTAAATGGTGATCTAGTGGAGGAAGTGTACATGGATATACGTCCTGGACTTGAGGAAAGTATACTAGAGGAAAGATGTGTGATCTCAAGAAATCTCTCTATGGACTAAAGTGGTTGCCACGGGTCTGGTTTGAAAAGTTTACGAATGTGTTGAAACAAGATGGATCTACTCAATGTCAATCCGACACACTCTTTTCATCAAACATTCCTCGCCGAGTAAGATTACTGTGTTAATAGTATATGTTGACGATATTGTTCTCACCGGAAATGTTTATGAAGAAATAATTCAGCTGAAACAACTCCTCGAGAAAACATTTGAGATCAAATACGTTTAATTTATTTATGGACTATTAAATGTGTCAACATCTATCCATATATATTAAAATTTTTTAAAGAACGTGTCTTCAACTTAGCTTGTTGTTTCCTACTTTTATATGTCTATATCTTGTCGTGTCTGGCTCTCGGGTGGTTGTTTTAATGCGAAAAGGGTGTTGTTGACTATTGGCTCCCAGAAACACTTGCTTGCGCTTGTTTAAAGACTAGTTGCAGTTTTTTAATTGGCCTAATACATATGTATATTTTGTATATTTCTATCATTGGATGATTTTGGTACTAAAGATTGCATTTACTAGCCCAAAATTTAGATATTTTTCCCCTTGCCTTCTTCAGCCACTAGAGAGGTCTGGTCAGAGTTCATTGCTTCCACACGAAGGTATCAGTGCTGCAGCTAATCTGTTTGCTTTGATTGTGGAGTCAGAGCTAAAAGGTGGTAATGGTTTCCTACTATTTTTTAGCAATCCACTTTTTGAAGTTACTTACATTATTAGCTAATGGTGATATGCTTGCAGTAGCATCTGCCTCAGCATCAGATGACAATGTCGAAGCAGAATATTTTCAAGCTTCTGTTTCTGGTATGAGAGAGTTATAGCGATCTAATTTTAGAACAAATATTGTCCTTGTCAGCATTCTTGTTGTTAATATTTTATTCATTATTTGCATTTTCTTGCCTTCTACAGCCATGGATGAAAGGTTAAGTGCTTATGCTCTTATTGCAAGGGCAGCAATAAATGTCACAGTTCCCTTCCTCATAGGACTGTTTACGGAGCGTCTCTCTAAGCTTAATAAGGTTTCTTTTTTCAAGCATTAAGGATATCTTTTTGATGCACATTATATGATGCCCAACTGCATATTATGGATATAATGGGGGTTTTGTTCTTTTATTTCAACATTTAGAGGTGAAAATAAAGGATTAGACCTTGCTGGATTCATAGCTTTACCGGATTAGTAATTCAAGTTCATCAATCCTTCAAGCCATTCACGAGACCAAAAACAAATACGTTTGCCATTGCCAATGTGAAAGGAGCAAAGATGCTCCACTTTGTCCCAAAGTTTTGCAAAATATTGAACCAAGGACTTCAAGTGGTGGACTAGTAAGCTTGTGGCCAAATGGGGATACCAGCTCCTTGGTTCGAGCCCCGTAGGGTGCGTAGCTGGGGCTTCCTCCTTCGGGGATGAGTCCCACAATGCCGGTTACAGTGTTTGGTGGCTGTCGACACCCCCCGGTTATAGGGATCCAACTAGCGAAGCCACTCGACATCGATTTCGGGTTATTAAAAAAAAAAAGACTTCGAGTGCAACTTGGCTTCTTCTCTAACGTCTTCCAATCAAAATGATCAGAACCATAAATACTTTTTTTTGAACGAGAAACAACTTTTCATTGATATATGAAAAGGAGAAAAAGTTCAAGGATACAAACTCTCGAAGGAGAGAGAAAAGAAAAAGAGGAACAAAAAGAGGCCCAACTAGGAGCAATACGGATAATGAAGAGACAATAAAGAAAACTTTAAGAACTTTAACTTCGGGCTTGCCAGCAACTCCATCAACATCTTTAACATCTTGGTAAAGGACATTGAGATCTTGAGCAAATTTTGCTTGAATCTCAGTCTTTTCTCTTTCCCGATCAGCTTGAATCACCAACACCTTTCTATAGTGCTCTTCTAAGTTCTAACATCTACTCCCATTCTTTGCGAAGCTTGATAAGCTCGGAGTCAAGAAAGACTAAGTATGCATCCAATTTCAAAAGCGAAAGACTAGAGATATACTTGAGGGTAGCAACTATGAATTATTTAGAAACATTTAATGGAGTATCTTTATCCATGCTGCCAAGGAAATCTGCTCAAATCTCTTAATAACAAAGAAAAACCTTTGCTATAAATAAGAGAAGCAAATACAAGGAAAGCCTTTTCAACTTCTGATTCCAACGGAGAGAGAGGGGGGATAAAGTCCTATTGGGAATCTGAACCATCAACGACTGAATGCTCCACGAATTAAATAAAGGAAGTCTACAAAGTGACTTTTTGAACAGAACCATAAATACTTGCAATCACCTTTCTCAATATAGAAGGAGTTTCATTGCAAAAACGCCACCCCCACTTGGCTAACAAGGCCTTATTTTGCTGCTGAATTCCACCAATGCCCAAGCCTTCTTCCTCCATTGCTGAAGATATCTATTAGCCACATGTTTTCAAGTTTTAAAGGTGACACCCCCAAATGGAACTAGTATAGCAGAGCAATATAAATTGTCCACCAAGTGCAAAATTCAGAAACTGATAAAGCTTAGAATAAACCCTTTGTTGTCTATGAGAAGAAATGAAATGGTCATTCAGAAGGTGCTTATCTTCAAGATTTTAGTTTTGAATCAACCATATCTTTCTTGTAACTTTTCAAATTTTTAACCATCATCACCTGCTAATAAGTTACCAAAAACCACCACTTGTCGGATAAAACATCTCTTCAGCTGAAAAGATCTTAATGCATCTTTTGGTATATTCTTCCTGTCGATGTATGTGTTAATTATTTTCATTTAACTAATAAAACAAAGAATACTCCCCTGTGATATATTTTTGTTGCATATGAAAATAGTCCCCAAGGGACAGCTTGGTTGACAAGGATTTGGTGTCTCTTGATCATACCGGCTTAGAGGTCTCAAGTTCGAACTTTCCAATGAGTTAATACCAAAAACCCTTGATGTATTTTAGGTCTGGGCCTTGGGGCAGGCGCGGGTGCCCCTGGGTATAGGGGAGCAAATGTGATTCCCAATTATAAAAAACAAGAAAACAAAAAAACAGGAATGTTGCACATGAAAATATTTAAAATGGGGGGTTAAATTAGTATCAAGCAATATATATTCCCAAGGGAGCTTATGCGAAACTCTACTTTCTTATAATATGAACCATTCACTTGCGACCCTTATGTATTTTTTTTTTCTTAAATGAGAAACAACTTATATGCTTCTTCTAATTAGCACTGGGAAATATTCAGCTCTTTTGGCATCCTCTGCACCTGTGCTAAAAAGACTTCTTTCTCAACAATTTCTTTTCTTTTTTTGTTTTTGTTTTTTTTTTCCTGTCTGCACATAGTGTGAAGATTTATATACAGTCCATGGTGTTTGTAGGGCAGGTGCATCATTGATCTAACTGAAACTCTGGAAGAAATTTACTCACTTCTGTTAATAATTGGGCATGTGCTAGCTGATGAAGTGGAGGGGGAAACACCCTTGGTAAGCCTTTTTTTGGGCTAATTACTGTAGTAGTTCTATGGTTCCTCTTTTTGTTTCGATCTATATAGAAAGTTTCTTTGTATTCCATAATATTTACAATATAACGCCATTTTATGTACAGTATCGCTGTACCCTATCTTTATTATTTTTGAGATATTCAGTTTAAGGATTGAAGAAACTTGAAAGAAAGGAATATTCACTTTCATTTCAGAGGATTGGTTGTCTGCCGTAGTTTGTGATCTTTACTATAGGACTTCTGTTTCTATTAAATTTTTTACATCATTTTTCATTTATTGATGCCATCACTTATCAAAGAAAAAGTTTAAGGATTGGAAAATTATAAGTGAAATCATTTCCTTGTCTTGTGCTGTAACAACCCGTATTTTTTAATACGGTCATTCTGACAAAATGCGGAAACGTAACTTTCAAGAAACTTTAAGAACTAAAATTATTCAGCAGAAGCAATTTTTTTACAGAATTTTTCTAAACTAACCTAACTAAATAGGAAGATGACTTTCAAACTCATGCCAGTACGCTAAACTTCATCTTCTACCAGAACGATTATTCAATCCTTCATCTGAAAAACATTTAGGAAAACAAAAATGAGTACAAAAATACTCAATAAGCAATTTCCATATCGAATTTCGAAATTCATTTTCGTTTCAAAACATTCGTAAACAAAAATACGAACAAATCAAAACTTATAAAGTCCTTTAAAATATTTAATACAATTTTCAAAACTTTCAAAACAAACTAGATTTTTAGAAACAAAGTCTTCAAATAAGATAAAATTTCCAGTTAATCAAAACAAACTTTCATTCTTTCAAAACAAACCTCCATTCATTCAAAACGAACTTTTAATTATTCAAAACAATCTTCCATTCATTCGAAACAAACTTTAATTCAATCAAATTTCAAATCCTTCAAAACAAACTATCTTTCAATAAAAACTTTCAAAGTTCCTTCTAATACATTTGGTACAACTTTCAAACTTTCGAATAACTAAATCATTCAAACATTCAAAACAATGTTACATTCATTCATACTTTCAAAATCAGAGTAGGAGGTTGCATTATTTGGGTAACCCACAGAACATATGTGGTTACCCGTCGGTAACACCAATCAATCAGAAGCTTCTATCAGAGTTGTCGAATTAATATCGACCAGAACAGAGTTGTCGAAATAATATTGACCAGATCAAACAGAACGATTACTTAAGTGTGAGGCCATGTGAGTGAATAACACACACATTAATCTTCATTCCCAAGCAATGTCAAACAACAAAAGTGCCTTCCCATAAATAAGCCAGAACAGAAATCCATCAATTTCAAATTAGGCTACTACCCCAAATAAGCAAAACATTCATCAAAACAAAAATCATAGCATATCTGGATACCCGTATCAAATCAATCAAAATATCTTTCAAATAAAATGCAAAACAAATACTTACTTTCAATATTGAATTAATTCAAAACATTGAACTAATTTAAAACAAGCTTTATCAATCCTCGAAAACTTGATTTCAAATATTTCATAAATAAATAAAATATCAATTTCAAACCTTTATATAAATCTAAACAAAACTTTATCAAATCATTATTAGAATACTTAAAATACTTTGCAAATAAACATAATATAAATTGTCAAATTAGTTTTCAAATCCATAACAAAACTTCAATTTCATATGCAAGATATCAATTTCAAATCTTCATATCAAATGCAGAATACATTTTAGTTTTGGAAGGGATATGACAAATTACTTATAATACTTTTCGAAGGGATACGGTAAATCACTTATAATACATTTCGAAGGGATATGGTAAATCACTTACCTCTTTTAGAAATCCTACGAATCTAATTAACTTCTTCCTTGGTAGTTGTCAACTTAGTGGCCTAGAAACAACCAATATCCAAAATTAATCCTTAAATCCTAACCAAGATTTAAAATTGAACCAATTACTAACCAAATCTTATCTACCCAATTTTCCCATTCAAAACACTTTTTTATGCAAAATAATTAGCAAAATTGTGGATTTGGGGCTATACAACCAGATCTGAAAACTGGGTTAAAAAGCCTCTAAAATTAACAATAACAAACTTTAAAATTACAAGAATCGGTATGAATTAATACGGACTAAATTTACAAAATTTTCTCAACAAAACGAGTTTAAAAGCCTTATAATTAATTGAAAAATTGGGGATTTTAAATCTGGAAAATTTTCTGTTTTATAAAATAAAATTTCCAAGAATTTTGCATAAAACAATTAACAATTTACTGATTTTTATAGAAAAAATCAGATCTGAAAACTGTATAGAAAACCTTTAAAACTTGGTAAAAACATATAATTTTTCATGTAAAAATCAGAACAATAAACTATAGTCTATAGGATAAAAATAGATAAATTTTTTATGCAAAAAAAAATCTCAAAATAGTCCAAAAACAGTGTCATAAACAAAAAGATTCAAACAAAAAATTCTGGAAAATTTTTAGGGTAAAAAGTTCTTTAAAATCTTTTATTCTAAAAAACAAAGACCTCAAAACTTTGCCCAATAAAGTGAATTAAAGAACTACAGATCAAGAAAAATAAAACTAAAATAATGAGGAAGAAAAACTTACCGATCTTTGAGAGAAAATACCAAAACTCTTTTTCTTTTCTTTTTCTCTTTCTCTTAGAAAACTAGGTCTAGCAGTTTAAGAAAAATAAAACCTAGGGTTTAAAGGTTTTTATAACACACCCTAAAGAAACCTTTTTTTAGAAGGATAACATAAAAGGATAAAGATTTAATAAAATTCTTTCTTTTTAGTTTTTTTTTTTATTCTTTGAACAAATTATCTTTTAAAAATAATTTCTAAAACAAAAAGGTTTATCTTTGAGAAAATAAAAGAAAACAACTAAAAAAGATAATAATTTAAATACATATATATTTTTTTCGGTTGTTACATGTGCTCATTTCTTGGAAGGGTATTGTTGCACTAGAGAATTCTTGCTTATCGTTATGTATAATATGAATACTGGTTCTTGCTTGAATACTAACTTGTTTATTCTATGTAAAACTCAGGTTCCAAATGCCATACAATCCCAATTTACTAATGTGATGGAAGCAGATAAGCATCCAGTTGTTGCACTATCTAGGTGAATATTTGTTATACTATTAAAAGATATATTATTATTATTGTAATTATGTAATAGAAGTTGATAATATTTTTTTAACAAGAAACAAACCTTCCATTGATAAAATGAAAAGGAAAGTTGATAATATTTTTGCGATAAGGAAATTTATTTGTTGCTCTGTTTCAAGTCTTGCAACGAGAGAGATCTTTTTATAGTTTTAAAGTTGTGAGGGGCAGAGCTGGGTAAAAAATGCTATCTTCTCTCTTAGGTCTCCTATTTCATCAGCACCTGTTTGATAGTGGAAAGGTGGAAACTTAAGATTGTCAGGCGTTAATCAAGTTAGAATCAGTTATCAGATTGCTAGCAGGTTTCTTGCTATTCGATTTCAATTTTTGTCTTCTTTTGCTTCTTAGTTCGTTTTCGCAAAAATGGAGATTAACAGTTATTATATTGATAATAGTCATTACCGTATTTGGTTCGAAAATGATTGTTATTTTATTGAGGAAATGTCCATTAAAGCTGTGGTTGCATTTTTCTTATCTGGTGTGGTTCAAAAAGCATTTTGTTGATTGGTTGCAAGGACTGCAAGTATACTTCTTCAAGCAAGTAAGAGACGAGATGGGAACATGTAGATTTAGTAAATTCAGATATGAGTCAAGGTTGTATGTTGAATATGTTGTCTGGCCAACCTCCGGGGAGGAGGAGAATCAAGATTGCAGCAGTTTGTTAAGGACAACGGTGCCCCAAGTAACTCGAGCATCTCCACAATGATATGATATTGTTCGTTTTGGGCATAGTCCTCACGGTTTTGCTTTTGGTTTTACCCAAAAGGCCTCACACCAATGGAGATAATTGTCCTATCTTATATACCCATGATCATTCCCTTCCCTAGTCAATGTAGAACTTTTTTTGTACTCTTCTTATAAACCCAACAATCCTCCCCTCGAATAAAGTACCATTGAGCCTCCCCTCAAGTAGTCACTCATCCGTCTACTCTCGGAGGTCAGAACGAGAGCTTGCTTTTATCCAAGGCTCAAGGATGCAACATAACCTGATAGAGCATACCCATGGATTACACCATGACTGCACCTTCCGAGACTTACTACTTCTTTGTTCGGAACTCGAGAATTTCACCGACACAACTAGGTTTTAGACTCTGGCTTTGATATCACTTATTAAGGACGTACCCCAAGTACGCCGACTATCTCCACAATGGTATAATATTGTCTGCTTTTGGCATATCTCTCATGACTTTAATTTTGGTTTCATTCAAAAGGCCTCACATCGATGGAGATAATTGTCTTAACTTATATACCCATGATCATTCCCTTCCCTGCTCTTATCCAAGGCTTCCGACATACCTTGAAACAGGGCAGTTGCGACGATCTTCCATGATATTCCTACGGTGGCGGCGAGCGAGATGGATATGAATAGGCGGAGATTACGAATGGGAAAAACGATCAAGGAAAAAATCTATTGAATCCAAAAAATAGCAGGAAATTGATTAACAATGACTGTCAATCGAAAAATTGATTGGCAATGAAGGCCAATCGAAAAAGCCACAAGGCTCTGATACCATGTTAATGGATAAGAAAAAATAATTATTTCTTACTTCCCAAGAATTGGATTGATACAAGACTATAAATATGAGCCAAAAAGAAGAAGAGAAAAAAAAAACCCTTGCTTATTAGAATAAGAAAACATTCGAACAAGGAAACCTAACCTAAATACAATAGGAATTTAAAAGAAAACAATATAATTTAACAGGGTTGGATAAAAGCGGATGGAGAGCCTTATGGGACATGTTAAAAATACGTCTATCAAGACCTAAAGATAACTCATAACATTCAAGTTTAGGGATAAAGATCTCTTATGCTGAGGGTCTGAAAAGAAAAAGAAATATGCTCTAATGAAAGTTAATAGAGCAGACAAGAACTGAGATAGAGTAATTCGTCAACATTAAATAGGGTAGAACTCTCAGCTACAAATTTGAAGACAAATCAATATTGGGTCAAGAAAGAGTAAGAAGTTTTGGAGCCAGATTGGGGTAAGATAATAATTATTACCAAACTGTTTGCTCACGATGAATGAAAGGAAATTATCTATGAAATCATGAGCCATTTCTCCCAGCCTTGTCAGTTAAATCCATTTATGGAGGATAAGGCCTTGTTGAAATTTGTAGATGAAAGGTCACTGAATAAGAAATTGCTTTCAGGCAAATGGAGAAGGAAAGACAAATATCATTTGAAGATAGAGACATGAGATTTTGCTAAGCATAGCAAAAAGGAAGTTATTGAAAGTTATGGGGTTGGCTAAGAATTTGTGATTTACCTTTGAAATTTTTGGCTCGTCAACGTTTTGAGGCGCTTGGTAATCTTTGACATCTGGTGAACATATCGTCCAAAACATTTAACTTGCTTGATTGTTCTGACGCATTGATTCATGAAGTGAAATCCAACTAGAAACAATTTGCTTTGAAGAGTTTGAGAATGGCAAGCCTTGATCTTTGTAATCGTACCAATAGCTTGGACGTCCAAAGAATCCAACAGGTTTTGGAAGACGAAGGGTCCTTGAAAAGCAAATCTTCGGCTTTTAGAGACGAAAACCCTGTACTACCAAAGAAGTCAACTAATGATAAAGAAAAATCCGAAGGACAAGGAAAATGAATAGTTCTTCACTCATGTTAGAGTATATAGATTAGCTTGTATTAATATTAATTTGTCATTTACCTTCTCCTTATAGGATTAGGTCAACCTTGTATATTTGTCTATATATATATAGACTTTAATAATGAGAATACATTACGTTGGATTCTCTCCAACTTTAGTCTCTACATGGTATCAGAGTCTTGGCCTTTTTTTTTCGGCCTTTATTGCCGATCAATTTCTTATTACTTCAAATCTATTTCTGGGTTTCTTCCTCTACTATTCAGACATCATCAAGTTTGTCGATTTCGGATCTATCGTCTGTTTCGTTTCTGTTCAGTGCCACCATCATCTTTACTGCTCGCCAGTGTTCCAAGCTCAAATTTGTTCGTGCTGCTGCTCGCTTTCGTCATCGGAGTAGACATTGAATAGGAGCCGCTGCCGTGGAAGGGTTGTTAAGCCGTATGCCCTTGCATCAGCTTGATATTAAAAATGCATTCCTCCATGGTGATCTTCAAGAAGAAGTTTATATAGAGCAACCACCAGGTTTTGTTGCTCAGGGGGAGAATGGAAAGGTATGTCGCCTTCGTAAATCTTTATATGGATTGAAACAAAGTCCGCGAGCATGGTTTGGAAAATTCAGTCAGGTGATTGAGAATTTTGGAATGAAGAAGAGTAAGTCAGATCATTCTGTTTTTTATAAAAGATCTGAGTCTGGTGTTATCTTACTAGTGGTATATGTTGATGATATTGTGATTMCYGGTAATGATTYATCAGGCATMCTATCACTCAAGTCKTTTCTTCATAGTCAATTTCATACTAAAGAWTTGGGAATGTWGAAATATTTSTTAGGAATTGAAGTAACAAGGAGCAARAAGGGGATCCTTTTGTCACAAAGAAAGTATGTACTTGACTTGTTAACTGAAACAGGAAAGTTAGCTGCTAAGCCGCGTAGTATCCCAATGATACCTAATTTACAACTTACAAAGGAAGRGGAGTTGTTGAAAGATCCTGAGAAGTATAGGAGGTTAGTAGGGAAGCTGAATTATCTTAWGGTTACGAGGCCAGACATARCTTATCCARTCAGTATTATGAGTCAGTTTATGAGTTCTCCTACGACTGACCATTGGATCGCATTGGAACATATTCTATGTTATTTGAAAGGTGCTCMTGGAYGTGGCTTGTTATATAAAGATCATGGTCATCTTAATATTGAATGTTTTTCAGATGCTGATTGGGCAGGTTCTAAGGAAGATAGAAGATCAACCTCAGGATATTGTGTATTTGTCRGAGGTAATTTAGTTTCTTGGAAAAGTAAGAAACAAAACGTGGTGTCGCGTTCGAGTGCTGAATCAGAATATAGAGCTATGACACAGTCGGTGTGTGAATTAGTATGGATACATCAGCTTCTAACTGAATTGGGATTTGACATCATCACTCTAATGAAACTTTGGTGTGATAATCAAGCAGCTCTTCATATTGCATCTAATCCAGTATTTCATGAACGAACCAAACACATTGAAGTTGATTGTCATTATGTACGTGAGAAAATACAACAAGGATTGGTGGCTATAGGGTATGTGAAGACTGGAGATCAGCTAGGAGATATGTTTACTAAAGCATTGAATGAAGCACGAATAGATTATTTGTTCAACAAGTTGGGCATGATTAACATATATGCACCAACTTGAGGGGGAGTGTTAGAGTATATAGATTAGTATATTTTATATTCTTGTATTAATATTAATTTGTCATTTACCTTCTCCTTATAGGATTAGGTCAACCTTGTATATTTGTCTATATATATAGATTTTAATAATGAGAATACATTACGTTGGATTCTCTCCAACTTTAGTCTCTACAACTCAGACAAACCCTCTGGGGCAGATCTGTTAATCAATGTCTGTCTTAATGTCACAAAGGAAAACCATACGGTAAGCCTTAATGGCGATCCTTTAAAGACAACATGAGTGGCTATTCCAAACAAAATCCTCTAATTCTGTTTCAAAGAAATCTTATTCGAAATTCTTTCCAAGTAGTCTGTCATTAAGAAGCTTTATTAAACCCTTAACCCTTTCATGTCCCAGGCGAAAATTCAAAGTTTATAAAGGTTTTCCTTTTATAAATGGGGTAGTTTCCATCAAATTAAATTTACTTAATGCATTTAATGATAAAAGAGGAGAACCTAGTTCCAACCAGTTTAGTATGCCGAGAAGAGCAGCAATTAATTTGCCAGATGGTTCCAATTCTCTCTTCAAAGGTGAAATTAATTCAACAAATGCGGATCCTTATGAAGAAAACATGGTCACAGATTTTTCAGATCTCGAGGAAGGATTAAATGATAGTATTAGCAGCCCAAATTCGCCTTATAATCCCGCTTTTTCTATGACTTTATGATAGATTATTCAGAATTTAGTTTCCATGAGGAGCTACATAATTTATTTAACTTATAGAGAACATCCTAACTCAAGGTAAAAGTGAAGCTCCTGCATTGAAAAAAATGGATACACTCAACTCCTTCTAAATTCGTCCCTTCTTTAGTAAATGCAAGCATCCTTAATATCTTGAAGACACTGGAATCTCCGTTGTTCCTTTTGAAAGAAGAACATAAATATTTTGTAATGGAACATCTACGGTCTCGACAATCTTAAAAAAAGGTTGGCTATCAAAAAGTTTATTTGAAGCAGTTGCCCTGACATTGTTCTCTTTCACAAAACTAAGCTGCAATCTTTTCATATTAAACTTATGAAATCTCCATGGAGCCAAATTCGAGCTAAATTCTCTCGGGAGATCAAAGACCTATATCCACAAGACAACGATGGGGAACCCGAAGCTAAAGACTCATAAAATTTCTCTTTTGCGTCATCACATCTTGGTGGATCTTTTTATTTGTAGTTAGCTTGATCCTATTGTTGGCTTTTGATAACGCTCTTATTTTAATTGTATTGCTCCTTGTTGAACCTATTTTCTGCTTTCATCTTTTCTTTCTCTCACTCCTTTGGGAGCTCGTATCATTTGAACTTTTTCTCCTTTTCATATATCAATGAAAAGTTGTTTATTGTTAAAAAAAAAAAAATCTCTATGGAGCTCCAAATATGTGGGCTGGGTGGAACCCGATTCATTTGCTAAATCTAGTGGTATTCTCACTCCATCCTTTTGAAAGCTGGCAATTTCGTTCAGGGGTCGTGCCATTTCTGATTCTATAACTCTTGGCTTATTGGGAGTGAATGCATTGAATTGATTGAAAGCTCAGAAATTTTGAAGCCTCCCTCAAACAATGGAACATTCAGAATGATAGGAATAAAATGGCAAAGGAACATTTTACTATAGAAGCAATTGTAGCCATTGACTCTATGGAAAAAATGTGTGGTATTTTGCCGAGAAGTGATTCAGCATGCCTCTCTGAAGGAAGACGTACTGGAATTTTGGTTTTTTTTTTTGGAGAAAACAGATTTGATTCAGAAGTGTACAGTTCTTTGGCGTAAAGAAGGTGATTGCTTCTAGAAAGAGAAAGACCGTTATTTCAGAATTTCACAGTGATCAAGGTTCTGTATTTGTCAATCAATCAGAGATTGATGGAGAAATTTTAGGCTTTTTCAAAAAATTGTACAGAACTAATGATAGTCCTCGTTTTTCGTGCGGGCCAATTTCCCTCTTGGATTGTGTTTTGGAAAGCAATTTTGAAGAAATGGAAATTCTGTAGGCTTTGAAAGGTTTGGGGAAAAATAAAGCCCTCGGTCCTAACAGCTTTACCACTAAATTTTTTCAGAAGTTTTGGAAGATTTTCAAAATTGATTTTGTTAGAATGTCCATGGAGTTGCACCAAAATGGGCACATGAACCCTTGCCTTAAAGAGAAGTTTTTATGCCTCATCCTCAAAAAAGAGAGAGCCCTAAGGGTCAAAGAGTTTAGGCCAATTTGTCTCACCACTTCAATTTATAAAGTGCTTGCAAAGATCCTTATAGTGAGGCTTAAAAGGGTAATTTCTTCAATTATTTATCCGAATTGAAGTGCATTCATCAAAGGAAGACAAATTTTAGATCCTATTCTAATTTCCAACGTATTAGTGGAGGAATACAAAAGTTTTAAAACAGAGTGGCTGGATACTAAAGATCGATATTGAAAAAGCCTTTGATATGGTGGATTGGGATTTCCTTCAAATTATTTTGATTCAAAAAGGCTTCGGAGCAAGATGGGTGAAGTGGATTGGAGGATGCATGTGGTGAACTAAATTTTCAGTTTTTGCACAAAGAGGACTAAGGGGTAGAATCACTACATCAAGAGGATTAAGACAAGGTGGTCCACTCTCACCCTTTCTTTTATCCTTAGTTGGAGATGTCTTGAGCAGTTTTTTTGGAAACATCCATTCAAAAGGCCTATTTGAAGGGTTTGTGGTAGGTCAACATGCTGTTCGTATCTCACACCTTCAGTTGTGGATCATACGATTCTTTTTGTAAGGATATGACTCCATGATGAATTCCTTAATCAAAACCATTGAAGTTTTTGAATTGTTCTCCAGTTTAAAAGTACATTGGGAAAAGTCTTCAGTATGTGGTATTAATTTGGATAACTCCAGAATTGCTCAGTTAGATTCAAGACTACATTGTAAGGTGGATGCTTTATCTCTCTTTTATCTTGGCTTGCCCTCGGTGGGTTTTTGATGTAGTTGCAATAAGTTTGTTTTTTCTTGTCGAGATTGGGTTGGGTACCTTGCTATTACATAAAAAAGATGGACTATCAAACCTTTTTTCTCTATTCAAATCCTTAGTTATAATGGGATTCAAAATCAGTACCTTTTGAGATTTTGAGAAGACCTCCTTTTGGATTCTCAAAATTTCTCTCATCCATCCCCGCAGGGGCATAGAACCCATCACTGTCTCAGTTGTACCCACCATCTCCCCGCAACCTATCCAAAGGTTTTAGAATTTTTGCAACCTGTTTGCCACAAAATACTGAAGAAATTAGATAGATGGAGGCGTTCCAAATTTCTCAAGGTGGAAGGCTCTCTCTTTGTAATGCTGTTTCAGCCAATACTCAAAATTTACTATATGTCTTTACTTGCTCGCATCTAAGCAGAGCAATTTTTTTAGTCTACAAAGCTTCATTGTTCTCGTTCCCCACTTTGCCTTCCCATGCCATTGGATCCATTGTTACTGGCGAGTCTGAACATTAAGAATATAATTGCATGGAGCGCCAGACCGGGCTATCGAAGAGAGAGATCATTTTTCAAAAACAAATTGAAAAGAGTATGAGGATCTTGTTTTGGGAAAGGCAACTCAGATAGAAAATTGAAGCATTTAGTCCGATGGGATATCTCTTCCCTTCACTTGAAGCAAGGTGGTTCGGGTGTTGGTAATCTCAAACAAAAGAATAATGCCCTTTAAGCTAAATGAGGTTGGTGTTTCACCCAACAACCTACTTCTCTTTGGCGTTTTAGTTTTGGACAGCATCTATGGTTCGGGTTCACATAATTAGCATTCATTGGAGAAGAAAAATGGTTGTTCTAGATGCCCCTTGTTCAATATTTTCCAATACTGGAGAAGTGTTCACCATCATTCCTCTTTCAGTAGGAAATGGCAGACAAATATTTTTTTGGCAAAATGTTTGGCTCAGCGATTCCAATTTCAAGGTTCGTTTTTCTCACTTGTACAGGATTATTAAATCTTCTGTCTATTCCATTTCCGATAATTTGGATGGTCTTACATCCTCTTGGAATATTGAAACCCGTAGAAGTCTTAAGGACTTCCAGGTTGAGGAGTATGCTGTTCTCCTTTCTTTTTTAAATACAATATCCATTTCAAATGAAAGTGATCACACTCGGTGGAATTTGGAGTGCTCTGGGATATACGTAAGATATTATTCAAAGGAAGCTCCTCACCTCGTCTCTCCAACCTTCTATATGTGTTATGTGTTATTCTTGTCCTGTGAAATCAAGGTTGCCAGAGATTCCCAAGCTATATTTTTTTTATAATATAGGAAGCAAGACACAGAAGTCAGTCAATCTCACCTAATCAAACTAGGTAATGGTGATCATTGCTTGTGAATTAAGAAGAAAGGCATGAGCTCTAAAACAAGGAATTATGAATGTTACTACTACTTATAAGTTATAACATTTGGAATAGTTTATTCTGAGAAATTTACTCGTACACAAATATAGATTGGGATAATGTCAAAATGTCTTGGAAAAAATTAAGCCAATTAACAGGTTTATTTGTCAAATTTGAGCCAACAGGAGGGAGCGTCCATGCAACTAAGCCAATTATATCTCTAAGAGAAGCATTCCATATAGCCGAGGGAAGTAGAACTGTAGGTAGAATGTTTTGAATCCAAAGAATATCGAACTGAAGGAAAATGAAGGAAATAAATTATAGAGGTTTCAAATTCCTACGAAAATCTTCAGGTGATAGAATTATGGAGATGTTAAATTTAGCGTTGCTATTTTTTGTGAGTTCCAAATTTTGATAATCTAATGTTGACAGTTGTTTAAGCTTCTACGTAGTTGGATTGATTTTAATTTGTTTAATCGTTTATCTAGAATTTGTTATCCTTCCTTTGATTTTTCTTCATATCTCTTATACATTCATTAACAACATTGTTTCTTATAAAATGAAACTAATGCTTTTGTCTTCTCCTATAGCTTAATTATTAGGTTTGGTGAGCAAAGTTTGGATCCACAAACTAGGGCATCAATTTTTAGCCCTCGGCTTATGGAGGTAGAGTTTACTGCTTTTGCCATAATAGGCCTTCACATTCTATTTCTCTTTCACTTTTTATAACGTTTTTATGACTCCCAACACACTATATGTTGTTGTGTGGACGTAACATAAACCTAGGCAATTGCACAAAATTTCCACTTAGAAGCACGTAAGTAATAATAGGTTTGTAAACCACACCGTCAAAAGGACAATAAACTACCACCCTAAAGCACCCATGCCTCAACAAATATACTTCCAGTGGTGCAAAAGATAGCAGAGTTTGTACACGATGTAGTGCAGTATGTTTATGGGGGAGAATTCATTGAGATGAAATAACATCCACGAACACTTTTTAGTAACGAACAATAGAAAACAAATGCTCTTGACATTCACTGCTTACATAACATAGAACACAAATGAAGGGCTGTAGAAACAGATTAGGAAGCGTCTTTTGAAGAGTATCCAACATATTAAAATTCCCGAACAAAATAATCCAAGAAGGAACATTCACCATCTTTGGACGATCGTATTTCTGTAAGGCAGCAAGTAGTACATCCTTTGACATAGTGTGCACCGAACCATTCAACTTAGAAAGAGATTTGACGGAAAACTAACTTGAAGCTTCAATATTCCATCATAAAAGATACTGTCTTTAAAACAAATACAGCAAACTCTATTGACACATTGTTGACAGAGAATAATTACAAAAGGAAGAATGTAAAGGACTCCCAAGAGATGTACATTCTAAGATCGTCCTAAATATTTCTATTTGTCTCGCTACCGCTTCACTAGGGGCTGTGGAGTAAATTTTGGATTTGTATTATTGTCTTGGCAAAAGCTGTGACACAAAAGAAGAGCAAACATGAAGATGATTGCTGCTTTGTTTACCTTTCTACACATGCACGTCACCCATGGGACTGTAATTTAAGGATGTTGGACAGAACCAAAGGGCATGGAGGACAAATTTGTTTTGGCTTTTGCTGACTATTTTTAGGGAAGAATTTTTATTTAGGTTTATTTATTATTTTAAGGACGTAAGTGAATATTAGAAGCATATATGGAAATTTTAAGAATTTTTAACAAATTGATTATTGAGAGTTCGAAAAATTGAAGACAATGTTTTCAATTAGATTTTTTTAAAAAATTTTTAAAATTTTTTTTCCTTCTGTTGGAGTTAATATTTTGTGTATGAGACATCCCAGCCTTCCTCTTTTTGAACTTGAAGACGAGTTATTTTTTACTTTTTATGAGACACTCCTATCCCCTTCCTCTCCTCTACCTTCACCGGATCTTTTCAGAAAGGTATTATGCCTGCTTTGAGGGAACGCCCGAGAAAGAGGCTACAAACGTTGGGCAAAAGCTGATTTTGGTAGAAGTGAGCCCCTTGAATCGTCAATCTTCAGAGACAGAGATGGCCTTGGAAGGGATTGGTGTGACAGACAAGGCTGTGCACACTCCTCTAGATGCTCTCCCTTACACAAAAAACTTAGTAGTGGCTCTATGGGAAAATAATCTGTGTATTAGGCCTATTCCTTATAAAGGTAAGGTGGGTGGAAAAGGGAGCAAGAGTAATAATTTAAAAAGTGGAGAGTTGAAAAACCTGCTGGCTACTTGGGAGAATGAAGCTAAGGTAGCAAAGCAGAGAGTAGATGAGGGCCTCGAGGTTGCTTTATGAAGATCATTTCGTGGAATGTCGGAGGCCTAGGAGCAGCCTCCAAAAGAGCTCTGGTGAAGAATTTGCTCAACGATCGGATCCTGATTGAGTTTGTCTTCAAGAAACTAAAAAGAGTGAGATTGATAGAAGTTTTGTTAAGTCCATTTGGAGCTCTCGGCAGGTGGGTTGGTGGTCTTAGAAGAGAAGGGTTCAGCAGGGGGAATTCATCTTTTATGAAACGAGCAGAAGCTGACGTTTCTTGATTCAATGGTGGGTCGTTTCTCTCTAACCATTTCCTTCTCCTTTGTTGATGGTAGATTCAGTTGGTTGACAGGTGTCTATGGCCCATCCACAAGTAGAGAAATCTTATTTTTGGAGAGAGATAGAAGATCTTGGGGGGTTATGTCAAACTCTTTGGTGCATTGTTGGGGATTTCAATGTGGCTCGTTGGTTATCACAGAAAAAACAGAGTAGAAATTTAGGGAGAATCACTCGTAGTATGAGGAATTTTAATACTTTGATAGAGGCTTTAGACTTGTTGGACCCACCGATGGACAACGACTCCTTCACTTGGTCAAACTCCAGAGCTCTTCCCACCCTCTCAAGGTTAGACTGTTTTTTGGTTACTAAAGATTGGTTACTTTCTTTTACAGAACAGAGGATTGCACGCCTCCCTCGCCCCACCTCGAACCATTTTCCTATTCACTTAGCCTCGGCAACTCAGAAGTGGGGCCCCACACCGTTCGGATTCGAAAATGCTTGGCTCGAGTCTCCTCATCTGCTCCCTCTGGTGGAACAGTGGTGGTATTCACATCCCTTACGAGGATGGCCAGGCTTTGACTTTATGGAGAAATTGAGAGGCCTCAGATGTGTTCTCTCCTGGTGGAATAAGGACGTGTTTGGCAACGTGGGTATGAAGAAGATGTCTCTTCTGAATGAAATAGAAGCTATTGATAGATTGGAGGATGAACAAACCCTTTCAACGGAGGAGGTGCATAGGAGAAAGAGTTTTAAAGGAAGATTTAATGGAGTCAATAATCAATTATTTGTGAACAGAGGATGTGAGCTCAGAGAGGGAAACTTGAAGTGGTTGACAAAAGGCGACAAAAATACGAACTTCTTCCATAGGTGGTGTAGTTTTGTGAGAAGGGTTATATTTTTCTTATTCTCATTACAACCCATTTAGGGGTAAATATACAAGAAGACCTTTCAACAAATAAGGAATTAATCTAAACCTATAAGGAAAACAATAAAATTACAGAATATACAGAGACATAATGTAAATTCTAATAAGGAAAAAACTTAATTTACGGCTTGATTTTCTACACTCCCCCTCAAGCTGGATGATATATGCTTGTCATTYCAAGCTTTGAGATTAATCTACTAAGGCTGGGTYGATGCAATGCCTTAGTTAAAATGTCAGCAGCTTGTTSTTGGGAARATACATATCTCAGATTGATAGTATTTGTCTCARTCTTCTCGCTGATGAAGTGACGATCTATTTCGACATGTTTCATCCGATCATGATGTATTGGATTTCTTGCAATGGCTATGGCAGATTGATTGTCACACAATACCTCTATAGTACCTTCTGTCTTCACCTTGAGTTCARTGAGAAGACGTTTCAACCAAACTCCTTCACAGATCCCATGGGCTAATGATYGAAACTCAGCTTCAGCACTACTTCGAGCTACAACTTGCTGTTTCTTACTACGCCAGGTTACTAGATTCCCCCATACATAGGAACAATATCCTGATGTTGACTTACGGTCAATAGGAGATCCARCCCAATCTGCATCCGTGTAGACTTCAAGAGCTCGRTTTGTGGTTTTTCTGAACATCAGTCCTTTTCCAGGATCGTGTTTGAGATATCTCAATATTCWATACACAGCTTCCATATGCTCCTTTGAWGGTTTGTTCAGAAATTGACTTACCACACTAACAGCAAAACTAATGTCTGGTCGCGTATGAGTTAAGTATATTAGCTTTCCAAYTAGGYGTTGATATYTRCCTCGATCAACTGGTTCATCTTCAAGATTAACTCCAAGTTTTGAATTTGCATCCATAGGAGTGTYTGTTGGTTTACAACCACTCATCCCGGTCTCTATTAGGAGATCTAACGTGTACTTTCGTTGAGTGACAGAAATCCCTTTACTAGATCTTGCTACTTCCATAMCTAAGAAATACCTTWGGTGTCCCAAGTYTTTGATCTCAAATTTYTTCGAGAGGAGTTGCTTTAGACGAACCATTTCTTCAGAGACATTTCYTGTAAGTATTATATCATCAACATATACTATTAATACAGTGATCTTACTTGGTGAGAAGTGCTTGATAAAGAGGGTATGATCGGATTGACACTGAGTATAGCCGTCTTGTTTCAACACATTTGTAAATTTTTCAAACCAGGCCCGAGGTGGCTGTTTTAGTCCATACAGAGACTTCCTGAGTTTACATACCTTTCCCTTAGTATATCTGTCATCAAATCCAGGAGGTATGTCCATGTACACTTCCTCTACTAAATCACCATTTAGGAATGCATTCTTCACATCAAGTTGAAACAATGGCCAATCTAGATTTGTTGCAATGGAGAGAAGTACCCGAATAGTGTTTAGTTTGGCAACTGGAGCAAAAGTTTCCTGATAGTCAATTCCATAAGCTTGGGTGAAGCCTTTAGCCACCAGGCGAGCTTTGAATCGTTCTATACTGCCATCTGGTTTGTGTTTGGTTGAGAAAATCCATTTACATCCAACCGTGCGCTTACCTGGAGGTAAGTCTGTAAGGATCCATGTCCCATTTTTTTCCAAAGCCTGCAATTCTTCTAGAGTAGCAGCCTTCCATTCAGGTTTCTGCMAGGCTTCTTGAACTGTGTTGGGAGTTTGAACCTGATCTAGTGAAGTCACAAAAGCTCTAAAATACGGCGACAGATTAGTGTAAGACAAGTGATACCGTATGGGATGTTGGGTACATGAGCGAATACCTTTCCTGATAGCAATGGGTCTATCATGTCCTGATGTCTCGTGTGCTATCTCAGGGACATTAAGATTTTGGTTTAGATCTTGGCTTTGCTGAACTTGTGTAGGTTGTATTTCGTTTCTCTCAGGTTGTCTTTTTCGCCGCGAATAAACTTGCAGTTCAGCCTCAGAGGGAGATACGTGAGTTGGCTCAGAATGAGGTACAGGTGAACTCTCAGAGAATGAAATTGGCTCAGAATCAGAAGAGGGTACAAGAGAACTCTCAAAGGATGGGTTTAAAGAGAAGTCAGGAATGCAATCCCAATTTTGTGATTCAAGAATAGAATTCTCCCCCTGAAGGACAGAATTTGGATAATATGGTTGATTTTCAAAGAAGGTGACATCCATGGTATGAAAGAATTGTTGAGTGGGAGGATGATAACACTTGTATCCTTTCTTATTTGGCGAGTATCCAAGAAAGATACATTTTATGGATCGTGCATCAAGCTTACTACGATGCTGAGGATATATATGAACAAACGCAGTGCACCCAAATATTTTTAATGGTAATGGAAACACAAGATGGGATGTAGGATAAATTGAGAGTAAACTTTGTAAGGGTGTGTTGAATTTGAGAATGCGGGATGGCAAACGGTTTATAAGATAGGTAGCAGTTAGGACAGCTTCACCCCAGAAAGATTTTGGAACATGGGATGTGAGCATGAGAGAATGGGCTACATCGAGAAGATGACGATTTTTGCGTTCAACAACACCATTTTGTTGAGGTGTGTCAAGAGCTTTGGTGAACAATACCATGAGATTGAAGATATGGACCAAGGGTAGAGTTGAAGAAATCACGAGCATTATCAGTTTTAAGTATTTTTATATTTTTATATTGGGAAATGAGCGCAGATCCATTTTGAGTAGGAGGATGTTCGGTTTGTCCCAACATGACTTGCTTTCGACTTTCCTCCCTACGGACTTCGAAGAAGACTTCTCGAAGACTCGGTAATGGCTTAGTACCAAGAATGCGACCACGAACTTCATCAAGTGATTTATTCAGAACCATCAAAAATTTGAAGATCCTTTTTGTCTCCACAAATTTTCGAAAGAGGATACGATCATYAGAACATTTCCATTCATGAGTTTCAAATAAATCTAGTTGTTGCCAGTAACGAGATAAATTGGAGTAGTACGCTGTAACCGTTGAATCACCTTGTTTAATGTCTTGGAGAGTAGTCTCTATCTGGAATAGCTCAGCAGTGTTTTCTTTATTGGAAAATGTATCCTCAGCAGCATCCCAAATTTCTTTGGCAGTAGAAAATAGGAGAAAATTCTCACCAATTTCAGTGGTCATGGAATTTATTAACCAGCTCATGACTTGATTATTTTCAGCCCTCCATTTGCGAAATGTTGAATCATCGGGTTTGGGTGATTCCACTTTACCGATGATATAGTCTTCCCGTCCACGACCATACATGAACATCAGCACTGATTGGGACCACTGAAGGTAATTGTGGCCATTGAGTTTGTGACATGTTATCGGATTATTGTTGCTTTCGGAAAAGGACGAGACGTTAATTTGTGATTCTGAACCTGCCATTACAAAAAAAAAGGTGTAAGGAGCTGTGATTCGGAATAAAGTA
>NW_019104775.1:177132-195751 GCF_001995035.1 Momordica charantia
ATTAATTTAATATTGAAAGTAAGTATTTGTTTTGCATTTTATTTGAAAGATATTTTGATTGATTTCATAGGGCTATCCGGATATGCCATGATTTTTGTTTTGAGAAATGTTTTGCTTATTTGGGGTAGTAGCCTAATTTGGAATTGATGGATTTCTGTTCTGGCTTATTTGTGGGAAGGCACTTTTGTGGTTTGGCATTCCTTGGGAATGAAGATTCATGTGTGTGTTATTCACTCACATGGCTCACACTTAAGTAACTCTGTTCTGGTCGATATTATTTCGACAACTCTGTTCTGGTCGATATTAATTCGACAATTCTGATAGAAGCTTCTGATTGATTTGGTGTTACCGACGGGTAACCACATATGTTCTGTAGGCTACCAAAATAATGCAACCTTCCAGTCTGATTTTGAAAGTATGAATGAATGTAAGATTGTTTTGAATGTTTGAATGATTTAGTTATTCAAAAGTTTGAAAGTTGTACCAAATGTTTTAGAAGGAATTTTGAAAGTTTTGATTGGAAGAAAGTTTGTTTCGAAGGATTTTGAATTTGATCAAATGAAAGTTTGTTTTGAATGAATGAAAGTTTGTTTTGAAAGAATGAAAGCTTGTTTTGATTGACTGAATAATTTTAGTTCTTAAGGTTTCTTGAAAGTTACGTTTCCGCATTTTGTCAGAATGATCGTATTAGAAAATACGGGTTGTTACACATAGTTAAATTCATTAAAGGTGGAACCCTAAATGAGTAAACATTTCTAATTCTATGTTTAATTTAAAAGGTTGAATCTATTAGGTTACTTGTAGAGGGTAAATTTTGATCCCCCTTTCTGTCAATAACAACAGAATTGAAGCTTAACTGTAAATTTCTGGGGATCTCACGACTGCAGATTTAGTAGTCTTTTGAAAGAGCATTTTACTCTCTGTTGATTGACAAGGCATCCGTTTAATATTTTGTTTGGTAATAAAATTTTTTAAGTCTGCCATCTAAATTATTTCCATTCGAGCTGTTCATGGAGTATGCAGCTTAAAATTAATTCCTAAAAGACCCTGTTGGTTATTTTACAGGATTCCTGGCGCAACTTAACAAATGCTTTTGATAATGAAAAAAAATTGTTCTTGCTAGATTTCACTCACCAGGTAATATGGTTTGTATAGTTGGGACTCTCCAGCTTACCTATACCTTCCCACTTGATGACAGCCATTTTCTTTTTCCTTCAGCGTTCACTTGCTCAAACATTAGTGCGTTCGGCTTCTGGTGTGAGAAATATAGAATCATCAAACCAGTGAGTTTTGAAATCTTCCTCATTTGGTTTCTTGTTCATTTAGATTTTTCCCTTGATCATGCTTTGGATTTCATAAGGTATGTGAGGGACCTTATGGGTCATACAGCAACACATCTGGTAGAAACGGCTAGCAGGAAGGATTTAACAAGTATTGCTGAACAACCTGACGTTATGGTGATGGTAAGCTTTTTCTAAATAAACATACTTTGTATAGAGAATTTGCAGCTTTTTATCAGAAAAAATGATGATGATTGCAAGTTTTTGGCTGCGAACATTAATTTTTTTCGAAAAAATTTTATGGGTCTAATGATGGAGAAGAATGGTGGTTAATTAATTAACACGATTCGTTATATTTGCAGATAAGTTGCTTGTTGGAGCGGCTTCGTGGTGCTGCTTGTGCTTCAGAACCTCGGACCCAGAGAGCAATTTATGAGTTGGGATTTTCTGTCATGAACCCTGTTTTAGTTCTTCTTGCAGTTTATAAAGATGAGGTACAAAAATTGATGCATCCATGTTGAACAGTATGGTTTCATGCATGCATAAACTATGTTGAGGTTCTCTCATTTATGCATGAAAAAATTTATACACAGTTTGAAATAGTTTAAAAAGAAAAATAGCAAGGGAAGTCGAGGAATGTTATATATAGAAAGGTGTTCTGTATTCATCCTAAATATGTTCACAAAATGTTGTCTTAAACTTATATGTGGTTGGTTAAATGATTTTAAATATTTAAGTGGTGAAAATTTGAATAGTTGGTTTAAGTTAAACAATATAATTTATATTAACTTCATGTATTTTATGTGATAATACTAAACTTTGACTTATTTCATAATTTATTCTAGTCATCCATTCTTTTATTTCCTATATCAAGTATCCTTATCCTTAGCGTGAAGGGGAAGTAATGGGTTTATAAAGGGTCAAATTTTAAAACATAATTTAAATAGAATAACCTTTTATATGCCTTCAACTTCTTCTAGTGTTAGAGAATAGTTTACCTAAAGCTAGTGTGCACATATCCTACATTAATTATATTCGTTATAAAAACAAAACAAACAAATCATTGCTTTTGGGCTCACTGTGATATGCCTATATTTGAAGTTATGTCAAGTTTGTAATATTCATTCATAATCTTCTCACTGGTGATTCTCTTAGTTTGTCAAGGTGCATTTAGGTGGAAAGATATACACCTACAGAATCACTAGTTGCCTTAAAAAGACTTGTGCTGATTTTATATTTTCTTATATATACACTGATTAATGATGATTTCTTAGTCTGCAGTTGTTTATATGCTACTGAAATTTGTGGTTCACTGGGTGGATGGACAAATTAATTACTTAGAAGCTCAAGAAACAGCTATTGTTGTTGATTTTTGCATGCGTTTGCTTCAGCTGTATTCATCACATAACATTGGCAGGGTAAGTTGCTACTTTATCTGATTAGTTTGCAAATGTTCTCTGATTAAGTTGAGCATTCCAGTTAAATAGAGTTGCTAGTGAATTAGTTCAGATAAATCTAGCATCTGCTTCTTCGGAACTGCTGTGCTCTTAACCCCTCTTCTGTACTTGGGATATCAGTGATGTTCATATATTGCTTGGTCCAGGGAAAACTATTTTCCTTTTTTGCTTTGTAGTCGTAATGTACATTATGAGTGGAGGTCATGGTCATCACGTACATTTTTTTTTTTGTCGTCATGGACATCATGAATAAAGAATAAAGAATTATTCAAGATTCTTGAGGTGTACATCATGAACATTGGTGGGCTAAGATATCAATGTCTTCATGTACATTATGATCTAAGATTATTGTTACTAGAATTAATTGTTCTTCAAGGTTGAAGATCCTTGTGGATTGACAACCAATAAAGGCTCATTTTGATCCTGGAGATGAGGATCGAATTGCTTCTTGATCTTTACAATCATTCCATGATCATAAAGGTCACATTGCTTATAGATCTTTATAATCGTTACATGTACTATATGTTATAGTGGTGATTGATCGAACTACTACTAATATTTCATCACCATTATAACAGATATCATTAAGTCTTTCAAGCAGCTTACTTAATGAGGCAAAAACTGAAAAGTACAGGGACTTGCGTGCACTTCTTCAACTTCTGTCGAATCTGTGTTCAAAAGATTTGGTAAGAAATTTGTGGCAGATTGTGTGTATTATATCTATTATGATTTTGTTAACAATAAAAAATCTGCTATTATAGGTTGATTTTTCATCCGATAATTCTGAAGTGCCAACAACTGATATTTCTCAGGTAGGTTGTTTTGTTGCTTGTGAATTGAATTAATACATAAAATAAAAATGTTGTACTGAGTTTTCAGAACAATGTTCTTGCAGGTTGTGTACTTTGGTCTCCACATTATTAGTCCTTTGATATCTTTGGATTTGCTGAAATACCCAAAGCTTTGCCGGGATGTGAGTTCTTAGTTTGTTGAAACAACAACTATTTGCATCATTGTTTCATAAGAGTGATGTATACTCTGCTCCTCTGCAGTACTTCTCTTTGTTGTCGCATTTGCTGGAGGTGTATCCTGAAACAGTTGCAAAACTGAATCCTGAAGCATTTGCTCAGGTTCTTAGGACTCTCGACTTTGGTCTCCACCATCAGGTAAATAAATGTTTGGCAATGATTTCCAAGTAGGACATGGATTTATATCATTGGTGTTTGGTTACTGGACTTGAACTTAAATTGAAAACTTGATTATGTGATAAGCATTAACATTAATATGTAATATCAAGTAAGCATATAGACTTCTACTAATCAAATCGATTAGAATGACACTTCCAGCCATAATTTTATTCGATCAGTGTCCGTGTAACCAAATGCTAGAAAAAAATTTATGAATTACATCGAAATTCATATTCCTCCCAATCTATTGGTTTTCTTCTATTAAGGCTGACCAAATATTGGAAAGAAGATTATAACTTCAGTATCATTTTCCTATTATTTTGATTTAGCATTGCTAATTATTGCCGTACATTCTAGCACCATAATGTCCTTGAGTTTTCAAGTGCTTGTCCATCTTTCTCACTCTTTTCCTGATTTTATAGGACACAGAAGTTGTTGATATGTGTCTCAAGGCCCTAAAGTCTCTTTCTTCATACCACTTTAAGGAAATTTCTGCTGGTAATCCTGGTTTGGGCTCCCGAGTAATTATCCCAAAGGATGCAGGTGAAGCTGCACAGGAAGGCGTTTTGAGTGGGTTCCTTAAGTCACTACTGCAGTTACTTCTTTTTGAGGATTACAGGTAAAATGGACGACCATGACATGTCTGATATTTAAGTAATTAAATGTAATCCTGAAGACATGTTTTTCTAATCATATTGGCCCCTCTCAAAGCAAGGTTACATACTCTTGGTGAATGACTTCATCCGAGATTTCACTAAATACTCTGATTTTTAGGGCACTTTTACTAAATGCAAATGCCAGGGGAAAGAATTACAATGAAATTTACATAAAGGAGGTTAAAATTTTCAGTAGTATGATCAACTTTAGTGAGAATCACTGTTGATGCTGTTTGTTAATTTACTCGCTGATATTTGTTCTATTCTATGTGGTCTCAGTCCTGACTTGGTGGGGAATGCAGCAGACGCACTGTTTCCTCTAATTCTCTGTGAACAAGGACTATACCAGGTACCTGCATTCTAACAGTTGCCACATACCTTTTTTAATTGACATTGAAATATCTTGTAATGAAAATGAGAACGGGAGATTCATTAGAAATGCCGTTAAAGAGCCAAAAAAAACCAACCTAAAGGCCTTAGGCCAAAAGGGAGTATATATTTATTAGGAAACATGGAACATCACAAGAATTGAAAAAAGGATAAAGCTTGTCTGAGAAGATTCTTGAATTTGTTTCTTTCCAACGAATCCAAAGAAGAGCTAACCACATTTGACCAAAGGATTTTGGCCGTCCTGAACCTGGACCAGTCTTGACTTTTCTTTTAGCTATGAAATGTGATTTTACATATGGTTGGCTTATATGATCTCCTCATACCATGCGCTTCGTTAAATCAATATTTTCTCAGAAGCTTCATGGAAATTTCTTTTTATTGTAGAAATTAGCTACGGAGTTAATAGAGAGGCAGGTTAATCCAACATTCAAGTCGAGGATTGCAAATGCTTTACATACTCTGACCAGCGCAAACCAGCTTTCTTCCGTGCTTGATCGCATAAATTCCCAGAGATTTAGGAAAAATTTACACAACTTCCTAATCGAAGTTCGTGGCTTTTTGCGGACGGTTTGATGTCTTACTAGTCCCTTGTCGAAACATCAACTGGTTCGGGTATGATTCAAGGTGCATACTCCAAAATCTAGAAGTTAGAAGATATGAAAGTGCCACAGCAGAGGCTGGCAGGATGCCTTGGAATGAAAATTGGGCATTAGAAGACTTGAGCCAACTGATCTCTTGCAAGGAGATGCACTATTGCGATTTCTGCTGCGCTTGTTTCAGGTGAAAAAGTGCTTCAAAACTTCAAAAGTTACTGCAGAGAAAGCTTCAGTGATCTCACCAAGTCTGAATATGGTGTGGTTTTGGCTTTGGCTTTGGTTTGGTTTCGGTTTCGGACAATCCCATTTTCTGCTGCTTTTTGGGTGTGGTAGGCTGAGGCTGGAATATATTGTAAGTTCAGTGGCAGTTTAGAACATTATTGTTGCTAAATGCACAGTTTGAAGGTGATGTGATTGTAAAATTTTGATCTTTATAGTTTTCTTTCCACTGATAATGAGAATAAGGATGTGCATTGATGTTTCAATATTATCAAAATTGTTGGCAAAATTTTTTATTTTTTTATTCAAATTAGTTTCTTGTTCTTCTAATAAGTTTGAAGTTTGCTGCTTGTGATGTGGCAAATATGACTCGAAGTGCCAGAATTAATTTCTCGAAAGTCATATCGGGTAGAGGAATTAGAAGAGGATACCGAAAATTGAGAAATAGCAGGATCAATAGTGATGTTATCTGTTCTGGGTGCTGATAGACGATAATTGAGTAAATTCAATAATTGAGAATGTTGATTTGTACTCGAAATTCAATAAAGATGCCTATTTTTGAATCTTTTTATCTCAACACCGTTACACTCTCTCTTCTGGAAGAGATTGGCTTGCTGGTTGCAGGACTGTTTTGGTGCCTATGGATCCCAATTCTCGGCTCTAAGTTGCTACTGATGATAATCTTCTTTTTGATCTTGCATTTGTTGCGTTATTTGAAGAATGCATCAGGAAGGGCATTTTTCTTTCGACTACTGATTCATTTTAGCTTCGGGCTTTCTCAGATGCCGATTGGGGCTTCTGTCTTGACATTAAGCATTTTACCATAGGTTTTTGTGTTCCTAGGTAATGCAATGGTGTCTTGGATGGCCAAGAAGCAAACAATTATCTCTTGTTCTTCAGCGGAGGCCATTGGGCTCTGGCCACTACTACATGTGAGCTGATTTGGTTGTCTAATCTTTTATTGGAGTTGCACGTTCCTTTTTCGTCGCGGACCTTATTCTTCTGTACAATCAAGTCGACATACACATTGCTTCGAATCCTAATTTTCATGAGCATACAAAGCATGTTGAGCTTGATTGCCATTTTATTAAGGACAAAGTTTTCAATGGTTTTATTCGATTGAGGTCTATTCGGATTGATTCCCAACTTTCAGATGCGTTCACTAAACCACCTCCTGCTGCTATTCTTAAGTCTTTTATGTCCAAGATGGGTCATCTTTGACATCTATCATCCATCTTGAAGGGAAGTATTAAGTTATATGATTTTACTAATCTATTAAGTATTACTTATTTAGTTTCTTACTTCCCAGTTAGTCTTACAGCTGGTATATAAATACCATGACTTGAAATATTATTAAGCGAAATTGAAAAATAACATATAAAAATAGGGACGAAATTATGTATTTAACTTTTTTAACAAATATAGGACAAGAAACGTGTTACGAGTTTATAAACAACAGCATATGATATGGGCATGAAGATTGTACCCGAGGTGCACGCAAAGTAGGATATCAAAAAAGAAAAAAATAAGCAAAAATAAAAACTAACAGCATTAACCGTTGCACAAATGAGAGTAAAATTTCCTCTCTTCTTTATTTTGAGAGAGAGTGGAAATTCTGTAAATTATAATTAGTTGCTATTTTGAAGTGATATTCCATGGGATAAAAAGAATTCAACGAAGTCAAACAGAAACATTCCCGTTAAAGCGAGCATAATTTAGTGGTAATTGACATATACCTCCAACTATAAAGTTATAAGTTCGATAGATTACACATCAATGTGCTAATCACACATACTGAAGCATATTAAGAAAATGGAGTTTCGAGAACAATTAGTTAATTCTTGAAAATGAAATGATACGTTAATTCTATAAGTCAAGAACTCTCAACCAGTATAAATGTGAAAGTTTAAGAATCAATTAAAAACTTTTAAAGTACAAGAACTAAATTGACAGACTTAAAAAATTTAGAGACCAAATTTGTAGCTTCTATTTTTTTTTTATCTTTATTTATGATTTCAATCTTATTTTGCATTTTTTTTAAAAAGAATTTTAAAGATTTATTTTTAATATTAAAATATATCTTTTTTATTCATGAAATATCTAATTTTCTAGTGTCAATAATATTTTAAAATCTAACCTTTTTTTCCTCGAAATTGGATAAATATTTTTTTTACAAAAAAAAATTGGATAAATATCTTCAACAAATTAAAGTCATTTATAATTTTAACATTGTGAATAGATAATATTTTGTAGTTGTTTTTGGTTTTGAAGGTTGTATTAATATCTATATTTATCCTATAAGCTATCCTTTAATGTAGGATTTATTATTAGAAAAAGAAGCTATATTTTTCATTCACTAAATCAAATCCTTGTTTCACATTCACTAAATCAAACGAACTTAATGAATATCTATTTGTTTTAAGATTATGTGTAATTTTGAAAATTCAAAAAACAATCTCTTTTATGTTTTCATTGTTTTCTGATTTTGAATCGAACTTATTTCATTTTTGTAAAAAAATAAAATATGTAAACTATAATATAAATCATATAACATGGTAAAATACTAATTCTACAAAAATTTATAGCATTTATGTAGGCAACCAATGACTTACAAAATACTTTTTGATTATTTTATTTAATTTTTTAAATTGAGATTCAATTTTCATATGTACTACCAAACACATATTTAAAAACATGAATACAGCTTTGTTTTCGTTCAATCAATTATTTTAAGATTTCTATCTTACCAAAAACACCATTAATCTTTTAGTCAAGAATATATGTCTTAATCCGTCGAGGTATACTCAAGTGGATAAAGGACATAATATTGTGAATATTTTAAAATTTTAAAGTTATTGATTAACGTGACATGCTTATATGATTTGATATAATTTGAATTATTTTAGTACTGGTTTCCTTTTGTATTAGGTCTCGAATTATGATTTAGATATAATTTAGGATATGATTTAGATTTCCAATTCCTTGATTTAGTTATCTAAATTTATTTGATTAAGATATTTCGTTTTAGTTATCTTCATCCTATTATTAATGGCTGGGTAGGGTTGCATCCAATTTGAGGATTTTGGAATCAATAAAATTACTTTGGTTATTTTACCTAGGTATTTTTCTAGAGCACTTAAACTTTTGTGAATCTAGTTTCCACCGTTGTGACTGTTTATTTGCCGCTGCATCGCCGCCCGGTTGAAGTCCTCCAAAGCTTGTTGTTGTTGTGGTAGGCCACTCCTTCACTGGCTCTAATCGGTGGAGTGGTGGCTAGTTTAGTTTGTTTGTGATTCAATGATGAGTTTGTGTGCTGATGTTGTTTGACTTGATCCTTGTTCGATTGTTTTTTTTTTTTTTAAATCGAATTGATGTTCATTCGTATTTGATTTCGTGATCTCTCATACTAGAAAATTGAGTACATGGTCCCACGTGCCAGAAAATCGGGTCCATGGTTTCCCGTACAAGAAAAACGAGTTCGGGATATGGTCATCGTGATTGTGTTATGACTTACAAGGATTTGATCTTCTTCTTTGCAAGTGGGGCATGCATGACTTACATGCTCCCATTTAAGCAAGAGTGATATGACACGAAGAAGGGAGAGGAGAGGGAAAAACTATTCCATTGAAATATATATATATATATTTATATAGTCGAACTAATCAACAAAATAAAATTGTAAAAAAAATACTCAAATTGAACCGAATCTTTAATCATAGTACATTAGATAAAAATAGTTTAATATGGATTACTTTTTTTTCTTTTAATGAGAAAGTTTAGTACTAAAAGTTTTATTTATATATTTTATTTATAATACTGGTTATTTGATTGTTTTATTGAATTTACCTGAAAATATTAATTATGTTCAAATTAAACAGATATGAGAAGTAAGAAAGAGGGTGGAAAGATGATTTTATTGAGATATCATAAGAAAGTTAAGAGATATTAAATATGGAAAACCTTAGGTCAAAGCAAATTGCCATAATGAGAGAGGTAGGTATCAGCCAACCATTTACCCAAAGCAATCTCAGTCTTAGTATTAAAATGACCACGATCCAAGTTAAAACCTTCTGAGGTGGTAGTGTTCACCAATTTCAAGGAGTCGATGGTCACCACGTTCGGTAACTCTCGTTGAACTGCATCTTGTGCTGCTCTCACTGCCGGTAAATCATGAGTATCATGCTTCATAAATGTGTCGTAGACAGCACTTTGTACAACAATGATGGGTAAAAATCGGGGCTTGACATCATTGCGGATGTCGGTGAAAAATTTCTTTAAGTTGTTTTTATATCTATTTGCAGTGTCCCTGCTGGCTGCATCGCTTGCCCCTTGAAACCATAAAAGAGCACGCACCACTCCACCTTCTCGATCTGACGCTTGGATTCGTTCAATGAAATTTTTGTAAAAAGTCGCACTAGTATTACCTGGGTTTTTTAGCCATTGTTCGATTAGAGTGCCACCTCTAGCACAAGGAACTAAACCCACAGAGCCGACCTTTGACCCGCCTTTGGCCTGCAGCTGGTGAGCAAATGAAATTGCTGGACCAACTCCGACTGTCTTGTTTATGTCAATTCCCTCATGGACAGGCTCTCGTGCTACCTCCCATTGGCGGTCAGGGTTCAATCGAAGGATTGATGGGTCGGGTTGAGCCTCGGGTGGGACATACCTATCCCACACGAGGTGGCCTGGTCGATCATTCTCAACCCCACCTCGACCAGCCATGTTGCTCTGACCGGCGAGGATGAATATGTTCTTGGGAGAAGTAGCCCCTGAAAGGGAAGTGCCACGTAGCATCATACAAAGTAAGATCAATAGTCTCAATAAAGCCATATTGACCCTTTGTGTCTGTGCAAATAGACACGGAAGGAAAGCGTAAATGGATGAAGTGACTTTTACTTGTCTAATAAAATGTAAACTTTCCTTTGCGTCTATTTGCACAGACACAACTACTTTCCCTCGAAAAATCTAATCACTTTTATTTTTATTTGGTTGGCTAATCCTTGCCTCTGTCTTTCTCCATTATGAATGCTCACTTTTTATACTCAATTTTAGTTCTATTATTAGTATGATATACCTTTTAAAATTAAATTTTATTAGTTAATATTTGTGGAAGTGAGTGTTTATCGGCCTAAATCATTTTGGATTCCACCCGGTTTGTTAAATATATAAAAGAAAAGAAAAAAAATATAGTACTAAATGAAAACTGCAAAGACATTTTAATTTGATTTTGGTTAATTTTTTAGTTTTGACAAAGGATAAAATTATAAAAACGACATTCTAAACCTGTTTTGCAGGAGATTTATCCATTTTGTAAGGTTTAAAAAGTTCAAGGAGATTTAGAACGGCTGGTTCTTTCTTGAAAAGGGCTTTAAGATGGACGACATGCAAAACTTCATGAAATCGATGGTGCAGCAATATAGATGGTCGAGTAATCCTCGTTTGGGTAAGGGAATTTTTGTGGGAAAAATTACTAGTCTAGTAATTTATTTTAATTATTTTTAGAATTCAAAAAATAAAAAAAGAGTAATAAATATATTACAATTATTATTTACTAGTATAAATAACTAGTTTTAAAATATATTTAGCATTTTATTCTTAATTTAGAAAAATAGTTATAAAATATATATTTATTATTTACAAAATGGAATTGGAGATGGGGTTGGACCGTGGTGGTAAATGCATTCTCTTTTATTGGAGCTGGATATTTTTATGATCCCTAATGGAAAGACTTGAAAGTATTTAGAGAAAAAAATATTTTAAAGATAACTGTAATAGAGAGCAGGTCTAGAGAAAAAAAAATTAAAGAAAAATATTAGTGAGAGAAAAGATAAAGAGAACAAGAGAAAATTTTAGAGAACCATAGTTATAAAATGAAAGAAAAATTATAATGAGAAAAAAATTTAGACAAAAAAATTCGAGAAATAATTGTTAGAAAAAAATAAATAAATAAAAAGAGAAAAAAATTATGATAAAATATAATTGAAAAAAGAAAAAATTAGATGGAGAAAAGTTTGAGATATATTTGCTAAAAAAAACCTAGATTAGAAAGCGAACTAAAAGTCATTAAAAAGGTGAAATTTGAGAGAGAAAAAAGTTTGGGACAAATATTATATTTTTAGAGAAAGAAAAATGGGAGTGATATATTAAATTAAATACATATGAAAAAATTGGAGAGAGAAATAATAATAAATACATATGAAAATTTGAGAGGGAGAGATTCAATGACGGATGAATATACATAGAGCTGTGATTAAGCAAAATAACTTGGGGAACCTACTCCTTTAGCTCTCGGCAAAGGTGCAATAAGGTGTAAATGGATTTACCATATTAAGAGAAATTCTTGTGGTAATATATCTCGCTACAAAGCACCCCTTGTTGCTAAAGTTTATCACCAAGAGGAGGGTATCAATTATGGCGAGAACTTTAGTCTAGTGGTTAAAAAGTCTACTGTTGGAATTATTCTCTCATTGCTAGCTCAGTTTGATTGGTCTTTACAACAGCTTGATGTAAAAAATATCTTTCTACATGGTGTTCTTCGAGAAGAAGTTTATATGTAACAACCTAAATAATTTGTTCATTACTCTCGCTCTCATTTTGTGTGTAAGTTGCATAAATATCTCCATGGTCTTAAGAAGCACCTCGAGCATTCTTTGAGTGCTTTACCTCTTTATCTCCTTGTTATTGGCTTTGTTCTATCAGATACTAATTCTTATTTGTTTATAAGGCATTGAAATGGTTCTATTACTTATCCTTTGCTTTATTTGGATGACATTATTATAATCGGAAGTCATCCTTCTTAATTGATAGTTTAATCTATGAACTACTACTTCAGTGTCTAACATGGTTGATCTTGATTCCTTTAAATTTTTTCTAGGTCTAGAAGTATCTTGTACATCTGCTAGAATTTGTGTTAATCAAACCAAATATTCTATTGACGTGTTAGCCAAATTTGGAATGCTTATGCTAAGGCATGCTCTATGCCTTGGCTTCTAAAACAAGTTACTTGTAATAATTCTTTCTTCTTGTTTGCCAAATAATGCATGCACACAAATTTCAAGTTATTATTGGTGCATTATCCTACTAAACTTTTACACGACCCGATATCTTTATATGCTAAACTTTCTTTTGTAATAGTTCTTCTTGTTCGCCAAATAATGCACACAAATTTCGATCTATTATTGGTTCATTATCCTACTCAACTTTTACACGACCTGATATCTTCATATGCTAAACTTTCACAAGAGTTGACATGACGAAGAGGCATATTGCGATGCTCAAGGGACTGTGCTTGTGAGTGAAGTTTATGAGGAGACCCGCCCTTACCCTAAAATTTCTAAGCCGTTTGAAGTGGGGCACATGCAAGAGGAAGAGGTTAAGCATCAAGGATGCAGAAGAAGAAGAAGGCAGTTGACAAGCCACCCAGTAGGATGGGGAAAAAGGTCAAAACCTCCTACACATCCTCCAAAGCATGCACCATTCAGATGATTCTCCACCTCCTCCACTACCAACAGCCAAAAACCACCGTCATCAACCACCAAAGGGAAGTAGAAGCTAAAAATGAGAAAGATCGTTTCTTCATCTTAGGGGAAACAACATTCTAAACCAGTTTTGTAGGAGCCATTGCTAGAAGCGAAGAAGAAGAGGGTGAAAATCATTCCCCCCACGGGGCTGACTGGAAATGGTTTACCCATGTTGGGATTGTTGGGTGTGTTGCCCTAAACTCGTAGTTTGTATTTTGTAAAAACAAATGCCTATTTAATAAAGTTTTATTCAATAAATTTGTTGTTGAATCATAGCTTTGCATTATCCAAAATCCAATAAACTAAACATCCAAGGTTATTTGTGATGTAATCGAGACAGTATATATACTAGGTATATAGTTGATATACGAGGTATATATTTGATATACCCCTGATATATTAGTGGATAATGTCCCGTGAATAACCTAAAGGGTCTATAGTATATGGATAAGGCTGGGTACCTTATCCTGGCAACACTATGGATACGGCCCGCTCTGTAAAGGTTACAGACAACTCGATCCAGGTCGTTCGTGTGGAGACATGCGAGTGGGGGTATCCTATACAATGAGTTTGTATAAGACCGGACCACGAAATAGGCAATCTTTAGTTGTAACACCGTTAACTAATAGATTGCCATTTCTTAGGATGACCAGACAACTCATTCTCAATCTTGAGTGAGTTATGGACTCTTGCCCGTGAGGGCTCGTTCTTTGATCTGTATGGGTGAGAGTGGCCTGAGTCGCCGACTCAACATTCCTACCATTTTGGGGACGAGACCGAGTGGGGAGCTGGGAACATAACTTCACAAGATGGAATTCACTCCTCCCCGACTTTAGGGGAGTAGATGAGTGTTCCCTTAAATGTTGACTCCGGGACGTGAACAAGGGGCCCCACCCTCTCATTGGCCCAAGAGGGACTTCTGGTTACTGGTCGGACCATAATCGGGTTGTTCATTAAAGGAGCAGTGGCATTTAAGGAGTAAAATGTAACTCAGGGGTAAAACGATAATTTGACCCAGCTTGAGTTACGAGCACTCGTGAAGGATTGAATTGTCATTAATGGTCGTATATCCATGGATACGAAAACATTTTGCAGTGAGAAGAGTACAACTGCGGGTCTTTAATGGAGTGACCCGTAGTTAACGAATGTTGATTAACTCAGTCAATGAGTTTTACCGATTAATCTCGCATCGTTGGAGCTTCTGATCTATAGGTTCATTAGGTCCCCTTGCTAGCTCATAACGAGTAAAACGAGGATCAATTCTTTTGAAAATTTTGAAATGTTCAAATTGCTCAAGAGATTATATGTATATTGATACATTATAATATATAGTTAATTTTAATTGAAACTATATACTATGAGACATTATTTGAATAAGATTCAAAGAAAAATTAATATGAATAACATTCATATTAAAACTATAGGTTAAAAATAATGTGTATAAGATGTACATTATGACTATAGGTCATACGAGAGAAACGTTATAGAATATGATTCTATTTTTGTAATAAATAATTAGTGTTAATTATTTATTTGATTTATATATATATATATGTATATATATTAATTAATTGTTAATTAGATTAATAATTAATTAATATTTATTAATTAATATGATTAATTAATTAATTATATTTATATATATATTAATTATTATTAATATTAATTAATATTAAAGAACTGTTGTGCTTGTTTTTTTTATGAAGTTCCCCATGCATCTCTCTCAAGAAGTGTGCTCTCTCAATCTCCCTTGCAACTTAGCTCCAAAATTGAACGCTCCCACAAGCAGGATCTCGAGACCCAAGAAAATAGCACGAAAGGCTCTTTTGGTGGTGTTCGGGTGGTGATTAACTTGAAGAACGGTTCTTCAAAGGTAAAGAAACAACCTTTCCCCTTATTTTTATCTTTGCACTTGTTTGATTTTGTTTCTCAAAAATTCATGAACGATGATCCGCTTCCGCTCCGGGATTCACATCCCATCAATTCCTACTACCCACAACACCACCATAACCAAATAAAGGGTCCTGCTGCTAACGTGTATTCTAGAAGGGTATCTATCGACGTAGGGAAGATCATTTAGGGAAATTATTTTTCCTTAGTCTCATGATGAGGCCATGCCTACGCAAGGACACCCTGATGGTTAATAATGAAAAGTGCTTGCTAAAATGACGAAAATGGATGGGCTATTACTGAAGCGTCTAATGCTTCCAGAGTAGGGCTGTAGAGGAGGACCACCGATTGATGGTGCTCCAGAAGTAGACGCTCAAGCATCTTGAGCGTATGTAGGTGACTTAGAAGATGTTATTTGAATATTCAAATAAGAGAGATGAGGAGCTCCAGAAGGCTCTACAGCGTATACCATCCACCTCGAGTACCAAATTGCCTGCGTTTCCTTTTTTCCCTCGACTAGTATTTTGAGGAAGAAGAAGATAACAAAGAGGAAGATTAGCCCACGGACGACTCTTCAGGTGATGAAGATGATTAAAGTAGTGATTGAAGCTCTAGCTCTTCGGGTAATCATGTGAAAACAGACTTGTTGTTGGTGATTACAAACTCCTCAATAGGCTCCTTTCTCAAACTCTCTTTCACTTGCCTTGAACCACTAGCTTTTTTATTACTTGTCTGAACTTTCAACTAGGGGTTTCTAGCTCTTCTTAATCCAACAGCCTCTTTGAGTTAAGAGATTAAAGGTTTGCAATGTCTTCAATGCTGGTTTCAACTTGTTTATTTTTTTAAATAATAGGGTTGAATTAAAGGATTAAAAAGACTAATAGTTGTACAAGACATAAGCTAAAGGTTGCTAAAGGCGATAGAGGGAACTCGTACAACCACAAACTCCCCCCCCCCCCAAACTAGTAGCTAAGAAAAAATGAATGGATGAGAATATTTTCACTAAGCTAATATGTATTGTGTGTGTACGTAAAGAGTGTTGATATCTAAGGGGTATGGGTCCAAAATAGTAAGACTAAAGTAGGGCTTGGACTTGGATAGACGATGTATTGAAATTTTCAAACTAAGAACTCATAGTTTATGAGACGTACTAATGGGGTGATGCTAGGACTTCGATAATAAAATTTAAACTGGAGAAAGAACGAGAACTGTTGCTACCCACAACTGAAGCCTTAACATAAGCAAAACTTTTCATAATGACAAATGTCTAATGTAATGCCCCACGTTCTTGCACTTGTTTAATTTAAGATTTAAATTGTACCTTCAGATTTTTCCCCTAACCTGATAATTTTAGTTGTTGGATTTTGTAAATTTAGAGTTCTAATTTTAGGTAAGTTAGAATTTAAATTAGAATTTAAAGTTTAATTTTTCTGGATTAAGACAAATTAAGTTTTTGAATTTTGTAGGAGATTTTTAATTAAATCTTAAATGAAAGGTTTTTGGGAAATTTCATTTTTACTTTTTTTTTTTGATTTACCGGTTGAGTTTTAAGTTAATTATTTTGTCATGGATTGTTGTGAGTTTTAGTTTGGTTACTAAAGTTTAATTATTGGACTTACTTTTAGTGGGTTATTGGGCTTTTTAATTTTCAAAACACAATAAGTGGATTGAAAAAAAAAGGGAGGTAAAATAAAACAAAAACAGAAAAGAAAACGAAACAAAAATAAAGGAAAAGAAACTATAAGATACCCATTCATCTCCTTCTTCTCCATTTCTCTCAGCCCCCCAAGACCGGCGGCGTCCAGCACTACGCGGCGTCCAGCAGTAGTATCCCGACGGCCATGAACAACTTGAGCGCAGTGGCGACGTGCGTTCTGGTGTACCAGCAGCGCTACAGTCACGACGTTCCTTCGTCGTCACGACCTTCGTCAGCGACCCGAACACAGATCTGTAGAAGCTTGAACACCCGCGGTGGTCTAAGCATAGAACCGGCAGCAATTCTGCACCAGGCGCAGCGGTTCGAGAATCCATAGTGTTTCCGACAGTTTTTCAGCATTTGGCGACGTTTCGGTTGTTTGGCGACGTTTCGGTTGTTTGACGACAATGCACGACCCGTAGCAGCCGGGATTTTGGTGGCTCGTGTCATGTTTTCAATGTCCAGCATCGTTGGTAACGGATTCGGTGCATTTTCCCATACTGCAAAATGTGGACAACAACGCTTTTCTGGCATTTATCATTTCCATTGATATTCGGCATTACCCATTGCTTTTCAGCATTGGATCAGCAAGCCCGAAGCCTTTCAAACTCAATTTTAGAAGCTCGAACCTTTTCCGAAGTGACCCAACCATAACCCAAGTTTTTTTGGCGTGTAACGAATCACCCAAACTTAGTTTCGATGCAAATTAAGTGTTTCTAAAGTGAACTCTAACCCAAGTTTGGTTGTTTTTGGATTTAGGAATCCTTCGGCGAGCTTAGTGGCACGTAAGGACCTTGTTGTAAGTAGTTCTTACTTGGGGGATGTTTGTTGCTTGAATATGTATGTATTGTTCGACGTTTTCTATGTGTTTTATTATCAATAATATGAATGTTGATTATCTCTTTGTGAATGTTAATGATTATGAGTATTTTGGATGAAAACATCTTGGTTCTAACGGGATGTGATTGATGATTAGCTTTGTGTTCTTGCATTTGATGCTTAGTTGTTGTTATGAAAGCATACTGAAATAATTTAGAATCATTTTGGTTCTGACTGGATGTGACTGATTTAACCTCGTGTGGTTGGTTTCGATGCTTAGTTGTAGTTATGAAAGTATACTAAAATAATTTAGAAACATGTTGGTTCTTACTGGATGTGATTGATTAGTCTTGTGTTGTTGGATTCAATACTTAGTTGTAGTTACAAAAGTGTATTGAAATAATTTAGAAACATGTTGGTTCTTACTAGATGTGATTGATTAGCTTTTTGTTGTTGGATTTGATGCTTAGTTGTAGTTATGAATTACTGTGAGACGTTTGAGTCATGGGTTATGACTTAGAAACATGTAGGACTCTAGTGAGATTTTTGAGATGCTATGAAGTGAATGGGTGAGTATCAAGGCCAGAGGACTGATCGTCACTAGTTGGTATCAAGGTTTCGGGTACAAAGGTTAGGGGTCAATATGTCAAACCATGGACAAAGATGAGTGTCGAGGTTTCAAGTACAAAGGTCGAGGGTCGATGCGATGAATCTTAGAGAAAGACAAGTATTGGGGTCTTGAAAGGAAAGGACAAGGACCAATATGTTACAAAGTCATCGATGCCTTAAATATACATGGTTAGGGGTTGGTGCAACAGTTCGAGGCATTGGGTACAAAGGTCAAGGATCAAACACCAAGCGCCATAGAGAAGTGTTGAGGCCCTGGGTACAAAGGTCAATGCTCGATAC
>NW_019104776.1:0-16352 GCF_001995035.1 Momordica charantia
AGTATAGGTCGGATTCCCAGTTTAGTTCGAGGTCAGAAATCATCGTATCTGATCGTGGAGTGAAGTCCTCTACTTATGGGTGGTAGTCCCGCTAATCTCGCGACGGTTACATCCTGTAATCTCGGGACTGTCGGTTACACCCGGTAATCTCGGGTCCGACGGTTATACCCGATAATCACGCCGCTGACAGTAGCTCACATCGGCCCCCACCGAGCTTCTCGGTAGGTCGGACCTCGGCCAGCTTCACCTCGGCCCTCATACTTAGCATCTGTCAACGCTAGCGGTGGTGATCTCGGCCGTCCGAGCTGGGCATGACTCATGAGTCATCTTGGAGCACCAATAGGGGTCCTCCACGTGTCCAGGGTATTCTCTTCCCCAAACAGCACTATATGTCTGTTGTTGCACCGCTTGATTATTGCACCATCATCCATCCAATTGGTCGCCAGTTGTCGTGAATTTTCGGGCTCCTATTCATAGTGGCCATTGGATTTCGCTTGTGATAGCCGATTATCATTGTTAGGCCTCATGGTCTGCTGCTGGTTTGTTTAAGTACGGTTTAATTTTTTAGTTCGGTCCATATCAACTCACCGGTTCGGTTCGGTTCAGTTCGACCACTGGTTCAATTTGGTACATAATTTTTTTTTGTCGCTCCAATATGGCTTTATCATGACAGAGGATGCCAAAACTCCATTAGGAGTAGCCACGAAATTGAAAGTTCGTCGTTTTACCTAGGGCCACAAGATCGCCTCGGTGATTTTATTACTCATGTTCGTTTGAAGCTTGATAATTTTGACAAATGGTCTCGTGGCATTCAAGTTGCTCTTTCGTCTCGGTGAAAATTTGACTTTCTTAATGGAGCTATCACTAAGGTTGTTCCGCTTTGGACAAATGATGATTGGGTCACAATTCATTATATGCTCGTTTCATGTCTAACAAATACAATCGATCCTGAGGTACGTTCTATGCTATCAAATTATAATGATGCCAAGGTGTTATTGGATGGTTTGATTGGACGATTCTCGGTTGTCAATGGTCCTCGTATTTACCAACTTAAGGGAGATATTAGTCATTGTGAACATAACAAAACTATGTTTGTTGATGTCTATTTTAGTAAATTGAATGTCTTGTGAGATGAGTTAGATTAGCATGAGCCTCTAATTTGCAAAGTGCAGTTGTAAGGTTAGAAAATTACATGAAAGACGACATTCTGATGATAGACTTTATCAAATTTTACTTGAGTATGTGTTTTGATTATTATGGTCAATTGAGGACTACCCTTTTGTCACAAGACCTTCCATCCTTGAATCAAGCATTTCAGCAAATCGCTCAAGATGAGCGAGTTAGAGGGATTACTCGAACTAGATTGAACAATGATGAGAAATCTGAGGTAGTTGGTTTCGGTGTTCAACTCATTCCATCCTGTCTTGTGGGCCCCAAATGGACAAACTGTAGTTGCTACTAAAGCTGGCTTGTGAAACTGACAAACTCTATCATACTTGATAATGTTCTCTTTGTTCCTCAATTACAATGCAATTTAATATCGATTCCACAATTGACTGACAAACTCAATTGTTTTGTTCAATTTGATTCTAACTTGTGTGCTATATAAGACCAACGTTCGAGGAAGATATTGGCACAGGTGAGCAAAGAGTTAGAATTTATTATCTGAGTGGAAGTTTAATAGTGCAAGCCGTTTCAGTTGTTAGTTCGAAGTCTTTGGAGTTGTGGCATCATCGATTGGGTCATCCTTTCGAGAATGTAGTGAGGTTGCTTCCTTTTCTTTCCAATTCTAGGGGTCATTTGGATAAAGGGTGTGAAGTCTGTCTTCGGGCTAAACATTATCGTAGTAGTTTTCATTCGAGTCAAAATAAGTCCATTCGAATATTTAAGTTACTTCATTGTGATTTATGGGGTCCGTATAATGAACCTTCTACTTGTGGTGCACGTTATTTTTTAACTTTTGTTGATTATTATTTGTCAGTTGTGTGGGTTTATCTACTAATTGATAAAAGACAAGTTTTTCAAATGTTTATGTCATTTATTACCATGATTGATCGGAGAAAATTGTTCATAGTGATAATGGAACAGAGTTTAACTGCCTAAAAAATTACTTTGCACATAATGGAATTGTGTTTCAAACCTCATGTGTGGGTACACCTCAGCAGAATGGACGCGTCGAAAGGAAATACAGACACATTCTGTGTTGGATTTTATGTTCTAAACTCGTGGTTTGTAAATGTAAAACTTGAGTTGGGTTGTACATTTTGTGCTTGCAACAGCTTTAAAGGGGAATGATTTTCTACAGTCTTGTTCTAATTATTATTTATTCACTTACACTAAAAGCCTTGTACATCTCAATGTATTAGTGTATGTTGATGATTTGATAATTTATGGCAAAGATTCTGTTGCAATTACATGATTTAAAGCTTATCTAAGCAAATGTTTCCATATAACAAATCTTGGTGTTCTTAAATATTTTCTTACTATAGAGGTGGTTAGAAATAATTTAGGCCTATACTTATGCCAACGAAAATATGCCCTTTATATTATCTCAAAGATTGGTTTGTTGGGCTCCAAACCGATCACATTTTTCTCGAACATAATCATCAGTTGGCACGTGCCACGACTCTCTCTAATCTGAAGTCTTATCGACACTTAGTTGGACGTCTCATTTATTTAGTTGTCACTCATCCTGACTTAGCTTACTCGGTTCATATTCTGTCTTAGTTTATGTAGGAACCGAGACAGGATCATTAGGATACCGCTTTACACGTTGAACATTATTTAAAGAAATCTCCAAGTCAAGGCATTTTGTTACATTCTGATGGTGATTTATCTTTGACAGGTTGGTGTGATTCATAGACAAACATGAAATAATTGTTTTGCATATATCATCCTTTTGAATCAATGAGAAGAAAGGGAAAATATTCCAGTTTTACAAAACCTCATGTCGAGCTTCTCTAGCTGTGAGGCACACGCTGGGAACTCTAACAATTGTGTTGATCACTGATGGCCAATCTGATGGGACGTTAATCCCGCAGCGGAATAGAGGAACGTGTTATTGAATTTTAAGGATGATAGCACATTAAAGAAAAAAAAATATGGGGAAAGAGAACTAACTTTTGAAGACTTTCTTCAAGGAATCACAAATGAACACCACCACAAAATCTTCCCGACTATTCTCTAGGTACAGAGGAATGCTTGTGGGAGCACTGATTTTGAAAACAAAGGGAATTAGTTTTCCTTTCTATTCTTGAGAGAACTTCATAGGCTAGAGAGAAATGCAAGGGAATAAGCTATTTTTGTTTTGCAGAACAAAACTGCGAAACAAAATCTCTAGATGACGTGGGACTCCCCACGTCATAACCAACCTATGGCAGGGAGTGTTTTAATATTAATTAAATTAATTATAATAATTAATATTAATTAATTAATTAATTAATTAATCTTATTAATTAATTAATTATTAATCTAATTATATATATATTAAATAATTAATTAATTAATAATTAATTATTTATTACCAAAATAAAATCATATTCTAAAGCATTTCTCTCGTATAACCTAGAGTTGTAATGTATATTTATGCACATCATTTTTATCCTATAGTTTTAATATGAATCATATTCATATTGATTTGTGTTTTAATCTCATCCAAACAATTTCTCTCCTAATATATAGTATTAATTTTGAATCTTTATAAAAAATTAATATGTATTTATATATAATCTATCAATATACATTATATACATTCCCTTATATAATTTGAACATTTCAAATTATTTCATAATTCTTGATCCTCGTTTTACCAGTTGTGAGCTAGTAAGAAGATCTAATGGACCTACAGATTAGAAGCTCCAACGATACGAGATTAATTGGTCAAACTCATTAACCGAGTTAATCAACATTCGTTAACTACGGGTCACTCTACTAAAGACCGGCAGCTACACTCTTCTCACTACATAATATTTCTATGTCCACGGATATCGACTATTAACGACAAGTCAATCCTTCATGAGTGCTCGTAACTCAAGCTGGGTCAAATTATCGTTTTACCCCTAAGCTACATATTATTCCTTAAATACCACTACTCCTCTATTGAACAACCCAGTTATGGTCTGACCAATAACCGAAAGTCCCTCTCAGACCAGTGAGAGGGTGGGGCCCCTTATTCAAGTCCCGGAATCAGCATTTACGAGAACATTCATCTACTCCCCGAAAGTCGGGGAGGAGTGAATTTCATCTTGTGAAATTATGTTCCCAGCTCCCCACTTGGACTCATCCCCAAAATGGTAGGAATGTTGAGTCGATGACTCGGGCCACTCTCACCTGTACAGATCAAAGAATGAGCCCTCACGGGCAAGAGTCCATAACTCACTCAGGATTGGTAATGAGTTGTTTGGTCATCCTATGAAATAACAATCTATTAGTCAACGGTGTTACATTTAAAGATTGGCTCTTTCGCGATCGGGTTTTATACAAACTCATTGTATAGGATACCCTCATTCACATGTCTCCACACGAACGTCCTGAATCGGGTCGTTTGTAACATTTACAAAGTGAGTCGTATCCATAGTGTTGTCAGGATAAGGTACCTAGTCTTATCCATATACTATATACCCTTTAGGTTATTCCCGGGACATTATCCACTTGTATATCTAGGGATGGCAAAAATACCCGTGAGATCCGATCTCCGCGGGTATCCGACCCTATCGGGTCGGGGATTCCCCAGTTTGACCCCGTCCCCGATCAAACCGGGGATCCCAATCGGGTTACCCGACGGGGACGGGGATCGGTCCCCTCGCCTCGTCCCCGTCCCCGACCCTACCCCGTTTAATTTTTTATTACTTTTTCTATTTTTTATATAATAATACTAACATATATTAATTTTATAAATACTTTTTAATTTAAAAAAAAACTCAAGCTAATACCCTCATTTAGCCATTTTTTGTTCACTTTTTATACTAATAATAACAAAAATTAATTAAAAAATTTAAAATTTAAAAATATATATTTATAACGGGGACGGGGGCGGGGGCGGGGATGGGGAAAAAATCTCCAACGGGGCGAGGATGGGAATGACCCCCTGGCCCTGCCCCGCCTTGTTGTCATCCCTATGTATATCAAGGATATATCAAATTTATACCCAATATATATATATATACTGTCCCAGTTACATGATAATAACCTTGGATGTTTAGTTTATTAGATTTGGACAATGTAATGTTGTAAATTCAACCACAAATTTGTTGAATGAGAAAAACAAAACTTTATTTAATATAAATTTGTTTTTACATAATTACAAACTACGAGTTTAGAGCAACACACCCAACACCATCTCCATGTCTCGGAAGGGGTCCTTGACCTCTCCCTATCATCCTTGGTGGTTTATGTGGAAGCTCCACGTTCGCCCTTTTCGACGTAGCAGTCTAAGGTATCATGTCCATGGTCCTTGCGAAAACGACAATATTTTGTTTTGACATGTTTGCTTGGATTCTGGTGCAATATATTTGGTTCCTTAAGGAAGGTCTAGCCTGCTGTCCTTAATATTGGCCAAAATCTCAGCTATTGGGATGTTGAAGGGCGTGTAGTTCTTCAACCTCTCAAGTTGAGTTGTTTTCTTCTTGGTACGTCGATCATTGGCAATCAACATGAAAGGGCTGTTTGGCATATGGGTTTGGAAACCATGGTTTTCCAACCACAACCCCATGGATTGAAATAATATTTCACAAATGTGAAACTGCTATCTTCATTAAGGAAATAAAATAACTTTACAATCAGTATTTATAGACAAATGCAGTATAACCATAACATAACAGAATAACAAATATTAAACCAAATATTTCCATCAGTTAACATCCCCCTCAAACGAAAGCCAGCAGAAGATAGTGAACGATCAGATGGCATGAGTTTGGACCGAAGAAACAGAAGGCGAGCTGCAGTAAGTGGTTTTGTAAATAAGTCAGCAAGTTGTAGTTCAGTGGAAACAAAATGCAGTCTGATATCTTTCCGCACAACTCTTTCCCGAATAAAATGAAAGTCTATTTCCACGTGCTTCGTACGACTATGGAAGATAGGATTCCTAGCAAGTTGTATAGCCGATGCATTGTCACACCACAAAACAGGTGGCGTAACACCAACAAGCTGAAGATCACGAAGAAGCTGTCGGACCCAGAATAACTCAGAGGCAGTGGAAGCCAGAGCTCTATACTCAGCCTTGGTAGAGCTACGGGAAACGGTAGATTGCTTCTTAGCGCCCCAAGAAATCGGATTTGGACCTAGAAATATAACAAAACCAGTAGTTGAACGTCTATCAAGACTCTCACCGGCCCAATCCGAATCAGAAAAAGCATTAATGGGAAAGAAGTTTGCCGAACCTTTCTTTAAACATAAACCATCATCAACAGTACCAACAATATATCGAAGTATTCGTTTTGCAGCAATCAAATGAGAATGAAGAGGGGAATGCATGAACTGAGATAGTTTGCTTACTGAAAAGGAAATATCAGGCCTGGTGAAAGTAAGGTAGTGTAATGCCCCAATTATAGCTCGAAAACTTTGAGCATCAGTAGCAGAACAAGAAGAATCACTAGCATTCTATGGCATGATAAGAGCAGAAGGTGTAGCACAAGGCTTTGCAGTCAACATACCAAAACGAGCTAACACATATTTTGCATATTTACAATGAGAAACAAAAATCCAGAGAGGCTGCAAGTAATTTCCAACCCCAAAAAATACTTGAGAGAGCCAAGATCAGTCATATCAAATCTAAGTCGAAGTTCAGCAACAAGAGTCTCAATATAAAGAGAACTACTACCAGTGACAATTATGTCATCAACGTACAGTAATAGGTAGGTAATAGAGTCAGCAGAGCGACGAACAAACAATGAAGAATCAGCATGAGATTCAACAAACCCAAGTGTAAGCAAATGACTAGTAAAACATTTGAACCAAGCACGAGGAGCCTGCTTTAAACCATATAAGGACTTTAGCAGCTTACAAACATGATGAGGATGAGAAGAACTTACAAAACCTTGGAGTTGTTGCATATAAACCTCTTCCTGTAATTCCCCATGTAAAAAGACATTCTTAACATCAAGTTGACGGAGAGGCCAATTAAATTGAGCTGCCAAGGAGAGAACAACCCGAACTATTGACTTCTTAACAACTGGGCTGAAGGTCTCTTCAAAATCAATACCCTCCTCTTGATGATACCCATTGGCAACCAAACGAGCTTTATATCAAGCTACACTACCATCTGGATTGTGTTTAATTCGATAAACCCACTTGCAACCAATTTCATTCTTACCTTGAGGCAATGGTGTTAAAACCCAAGTATTTTGTTTAACTAAAGCAGTATACTCCTCATTCATAGCATCACACCAAACAAACAGGGAGCTTTGAAGCCTTGGAAAAGGAAAATGGCTCAACCTGACTAGAGGAGATGGTAGGGGCAACAAATACCTTCCTTTTAAAAATCCCAGACTTCCCTCTGGTTTGCATAGAACGAGCATTCTGAACTAGAGGAGGAGCAGGTGGGTTATCACATGATGGAACAGAATGTTGTATATCAGAATTTGGAACAACACCATCAATTGGTAAGGAACCAGCAGATTCATTTACCCCAGCAGATTCAGCAACATCATGCACAACATTTGAATCTTGGGACGGTACTGGGACAGATGTTGATGAAGAAGAAGTATCAGAAGAAGTGGGCAAATCGTTTAAAGGAACTTCATTTAGTAGAGGTACAGGGGATGAAAGAAGAATGGACAAAGGAAAGTTGTTTGATGTAGAAGGAGAAGAGGAAGACGGAGTAACAGAATGAGTAGCAGAAGAGGAAATAGCAAGTGGGAACACGGATTCATCAAATGCTACATGACGGGAAATGTAAAGACACTTGGTTTCTAAGTGATAGTATATATATCCTTTGGAGTCAGAAGAATAACCAAGAAATGAACATTGGGTTGTTTTGGGTTGAAGTTTATTTAAAATGTATGGTTTGAGCAAAGGATAACATGCACCCCCAAAGGTCTTGAGAAACGAATAATTGGAACGGTGAAACAAAAGTTTAAAGGGAGATTTATTTCCAAGAGACGAGGATGGTAAGCGATTTATAATAAAGACAGCAGTATTGAAAGTAAAAGGCCAAAACGGAATAGGAAGGAAGGCTTTGGACATGAGATTCAGGGCAACTTCAACAACATGGCAGTGCTTACGCTCAACAACACCGTTTTGTTGAGGAGTGTAAAGACACGATTTTTGATGAAGAATACCATGTGTTTGAAGATAAGACCCAAGAGAGTGATTGACAAACTCACCACCGCCATCACTTCGAAAGATTTTGATTCTAGATAAGAGGAGATTTTCAACTAATGGTTTGAAAAGTTGAAAAATAGAAGGTACATCAGATTTTCGTATAATAGGGTAAAGCCAAGTGAATTTGGACATATCATCAACAAAGGATACGTAATATTTGAAACCATTTATTGAAGTTTGAGGAGCAGGGCCCCATACATCACTATGTACTAAATCAAGAGGAAAAGAAGCAATAGAAGAAGACAACGAAAATGGCAATTTATGCATTTTGCCATGTAAGTAGTGTGTACAAACACATTTTGCAGAATTACAAGGAGAAATATTCATGGATCTAAGCACAGTATTAAGAATGCTACCACAAGGGTGACCTAATCGATCATGCCAAATAGAAGATGTAGTCCGTGCCCAAATATTTGCTACAGGAAAAATATCACCTGATTGTGAAGAACCAGAGGTGATGGGATAGAGGCCATTTATACTAGGACCGTGAAAAAGAATCAGTCCCAAAGATTTATCCTAAACAAAGAAGGCATTAGAGTCGAAGACCATAATATAGTTGTTATCAGAACATAAACTATGGACAGAAAGTAGATTAGAGGAAATATGAGCAACATGTAACAAATTAAGGAGAGAAAAGGAAGCAGTAGGAGTTTGGAGGGTACCACAACCTAAATGAGAAATCGGTAACGATTGACCACTTCCTACAGCCACTTGATCATCACCAACATAGCTCGCAGCAGAAGAAAAGTTACCCAAGTCTGCTGTGACATGAGAATTGCAACCATAATCAACCAACCATGACGTGGTGGAAGAGAGAGAAGCCTGATTTTGAGCAACAACCATAGCTGCCAATTAAGCAGGAGGGTGCCTACCCTGAAAATTGTAGTTCATTCTGTTATAGCAGTCGATAGCAGTTTGGCCAACCTTGAAACAGATCTGACAGAGAATTCTGGTGGCAGCGGAATCACCAGAAGCTTGAAAAGGTTGAAAACCGAAAGGTAGATGAGAGAAACCGGAAGGAGAATTTCCTCTACGACCATTACGAGTATTAGGGTTGAAATTCACCTTATTTCACCCATTATTACCGGCAAATTTGGGCTTACCGCCATTAGAAGTTCGACCTTTGGTGTAATTAGGATTCAAATTCTGATTTCGTACCTGTGAGTTTGAACCAGAATTCACAACCAAAGCAGCAGGTTGTACAAACAAATCATCACTCTTTGACTGTTTATCGATAGCAACAACCTCAGAATTGAGAAGAACATGGAGTTCGGCGAACGATATCAGTCGCGAGCGAGTTCGCATTGAAGTACGAAAAGTATTGAACTCAGACGGAAGTCCATTCAAGGTGTAAATTACCAGATCTTCATCATCCACGAGAACTGAGACATTGGCCAATTTGTCTTTAAGTTCTTTAATTCGTTGAATGTACTGATCAATCGATTCGGAAGATTTCTTGAGAATCGATTATAGATCGGACTTTAGGTTGACCACATTTGAATGAGAGTTTGAAGAATAGTGCTGTACCAACGTTTCCCAAACTTGTTGTGAAGATTTGCAACCAACAACATATGCTAAGGCGGCAGAGGAGAGCGTAGCGTTGATTAAAGTCATCAACGAGTGATCCTTGGCTATCCAATCATCGAACGCAGGACTGATTGTCTGTGTAATTGTAGAACCGGAATCAGTAATTGTTGAAAAAGAAGAAGTCAAGAATTGATCAGGCTTCTGTGGATCCATCAACAAAGCCATAAAGTTTCTGTGCTTTGAGAATCGAAGTGAGTTGAAGCTTCCAAAGAACGAAGTTGGAGGCATCGAGACGAATGGATACAAGGTTACAGATGTTGGATAGCAAGAAAATTGGGGAATTAAGATCCCTGGGGTTAGGTGCCGCCATGAATGAATAGAATAAGTGCGTGGAAGTTGGATCAGGCGACGCGAGTACAGTATACCATGAAATAATATTTCACAAATGTGAAACTGCTCTCTTTATTAAGGAAATAAAATAACTTTACAATCAGTATTTATAGACAAATACAGTATAACCATGACATAATAGAATAACAAATATTAAACCAAATATTTCCATCAGTTAACATGGATTACACTTTTTTTTTATAAGCACAAAATTATTTTATTTTATTTTGTCTTTTGTTTTTTATTTTTGTTTCTTTAGAAAAAAATTTATCGTTGCCACTTTCGTACCTACTTACTTATAATATATATTTTTTTACAATAAATAATAATATTATCTTTTTCTTAAAAATTTATACTCTTCATTTATTCTAGTTCAAAAGTATATATTTAATTTTTAATATGCAAATTAAGATAAGATATTAGCTTTTCTATGAACTTAATAATATTAAAATTAAAAAATATATATTTAATTTGTAATTATCGTATAAAAACTATAGAAAATAATCTATTTTCAAATTAGCTATATTCAAACTAAAAAGGGTAAATGATATTGTATTTTGAATTTATGAAATTAAATAGTATTCCATTTTAAATTATTCCTGTTAAAGAAATTATTTGATTTTATCCCTATGTAAAGTAACAAAACAATTATATTTGGAAATAACTAATATTCAAATAAAAGCTTACATTCTACTCTACATTCTTGAAATTTTAAAGTTAATAATTAATAGATTTCTCAGTTTGATAAAATAAAAAAGGTTAAAAAATTTAACTTTACAAACATGCTTTAAAAATGTTTTGATGAAATTTACTTTTGATGTAATTATGCATGGACTACTTTATCTGTTCTATTTCCTCCTAATTTGTTTTGTCATTAAATATTTTGTGATATCAATATTAAATTTTGCTCCATATTATTGTGAACGATTTGATTGAATTTTAATTTTAATTTTGACAATCCATGAATAAAGAAAATTATGGTTAAAAATTATATAAGTTAAGAAATACAAAATTTAAAAAGGATGGACTAATTGCATTCTACAAAATTACGTACAAGTTTAACTATATTATATCAGGGGTTGAACATTTTGCTAAAAAAACAAAGGAAAAAAAAAGCTAAAAAAAATATGCCTACCCAAACCTAAGCTACACAACCATGCACCCTAAACATAGGCTATCCAAATCCAGACTACACAACATCTCAAGATCAACTCCCCAGGTTTAACAAACCCAGGCTACCAATGCCGAACCTATAGGCCAAACGCCCCCAAAGAGTTTTCATTCCTCTCTTTTAACCTCTGGGTTGGGTTGTGTTTCTCGACCCTCTCGTACTTTGCATCTCTGAAGTGGAGAAGGTCCTCTGTGTCCATATACTTTTTAGCTCGCTCTAAGACTCTTTTGAAGGTTGTCTCAGATTTCTTACCTAGAGACTAAATTGAATTCTTGTCTCAGAGTCCTGTAGTGAAGGTCGTATAGGTCATGTCCTCTGAGCAGTGTGTCACCTTTATCTGCTCGGTTAAAAATCTCCTGATAAACTTACGGAGAGTCTCCTTCTTTCTTTCTTGGATGGTGAGGAGGTATGTAGATGAGCACTTGGTATCGTGATGTGTAGATAACTGAGTTATGAAAGCTTTTCTAAATTGCTTTCAAGTGGATATAGAATAAGCTAGTTGTAACTGCATGTACCATTGCCGAGTTGAACCTCGGAGTGTGCTGGTGAAAGCTTGGCATTTAAGTGCGTCAGCATATGCATGAAAGCCCATAAGGAGCTTGTAAGTCTCAGCATGGTTAACTAGGTTGGTAGACCCATCATACTTGCCAAAAGGTTCACAACTTGACCTTTGTAGGAAGAAGAACACTTACGACTTCTTGAACGAAGGGCATCTCTTCAAGTTTGTCATTGTCAGATGAATGATTTGTCTTGTAAGTCTTTTTGTTATTAATGTATTCCTTAAATTCTTCTTTTATCTTGCCTTGAGCTCTTTCTTAAATGGCTCGAATTGCAACTGCAGGTCGATGTTGCCTACAGACTCATATCATGCAAGTCGAACTTCCTTTTATTTGGCAGTGATAGCTCTATTTTTGTTTAGTGTGTTGCAAAAGTCTTGACCTTATTTTAGTGATGAACGGGCTGAGAGGACAGTACACAAATTGTTTTCAAGTCGAACCTTATCATTTTTGCTATGAACCAATTTCTTTTTAATGGAGTGATGAATTGGGTTCTCAGGGTGCAGTTCATCCACCTTAGCCTTTTCCTTCTTAGAATCACGAGGGATCTCTGGGGCGAGCACTTCAGAAATGGTTATGCCTGCATTTTTCAATGCATGCACCATCGCCTCCATCTAGATTTCCATCGTAGCGACCTGTGCTTATATGTCGGTCACTGGGATTGATCTACGCGCGTAGACTGGGTCCTACAGGTGTTGGATCTAGTTGCCTTGGGCTTTTCTCCCTTCAAAGGTCTACATGGGGGCAGTGGCTTTGGAGAATGTTGTCGTTAGGTTGCAAGATCGGGTCTCCCTAGTTTCGGTTGCTTGAACCCTAGAAATCGTCAACCATTACTCAGTATGCAATTGGCTTGTCTTAAGATGTTTTTGTTAAGTTTAGTGCCCTGAGCTCATGATTCTGTAATTTGTAAACATTTTATTTATTATTAATAAAAGTTATTTTATCATTTATTTGCATTACTCATATTCTAATAAACTAAGATCCAAGGTTATTTAATGTAACTAGAAAAGTATATATTTGATATACAGTATATATTTGATATACAAGTGAATAATGTTTTAGTAATAACCTAAATGGTCTATAGTACATGGATAAGATTGGGTACATTATCCTGGTAACACTATAGATACGACCTGCTTTGTAATAGTTATAAACGATTTTAACTTGGTCGTTCATGTAGAGACATGCGAATGGGGTATCTTATACAATGAGTTTGTATAAGACCGGACCACAAAATAATTAATCATTGGCTCTAACACCGTTAGTCAGTAGATTGTTATCTTATAGGATAATCAAACAGGTTATGGTCCGACAAATAATCGAAAGTTCCTCTTGGGCCAGTGAGAAAGTGGGCCCCTTGTTAAAGTCCCAGAGTCGGCATGTAAGGAAACACTCATCTACTTCTCTAAAGTCGGGAATAAATGAATTTAATCTTGCGTAGTTATGTTTCCAGCTCCCCATTTGGTCTCGTCCCCAAAATGGTAAGATTATTGAGTCGACAACCCAGGCTACTCTCACCCATAAATTAAAGGATGATCCCTTATAGTTAGGATTCCATAACTCGCTTAAGATTAAGATCGAATTACCTAGTCATCCTATGAGATGACAATCTATTGACTAATGGTGTTGACTCTTTATTGAACAAACAATTTGTTCATAAATTACAAATACACAAGCTAAGGGCACCAAACCCAACATATCAGACTCTTGTTTTTCGTTCTAAATTTTTTGTTGAAATTTACACATAATTTGGTGGGTTTTTTCCGCTGCATTATGAATGTGCGTTTGCATGTTGGATAATTTTGGATTTTGGCATTTAGAATTGTATTTTTACTTGATTTGATCATGTAAGGGCTTGTTGTCTTAGGCATTTAATGTTTTGCTATCGAGTCTGTAAGTTCGTGTTGGTCGATTGTCGTTCGTGGGAGCGGATTTGGGTGACTTTTCTGTAGTTTTTCTAAGAAAATGTTGCAGACCAGAGGCGGAGCGTTGAGACGCTGAGGAGCAACGTCTCAACGYTGTTCATAATATGGAAAAATCGTGCTGGGGCATCGTAGCGTTGAGATGCTGTCACTGACGTCCCAACGCTGCCCCCAGCGTGCGTGCGTGCATTAGGCGTTGTAGCGTTGAGACACTGTCACGAACGTCTCAACGCTATCCTTTGTAGCGTCTCAACGCATTCCTTGGTGGTTCCAAGGCGTCGGTTTGCGAGTTCGAGTTGTTTCAAGCATTTTTTTATTTTTTTTAAATTTTGCTTTCTTAGGATGCCAAAATTCGGTCCAACTTTGCTATTTAATTATTATGCGTTATGAATGTATGTTTTATTAAATGTATGATGCATACAGTATGTCATTTAGATTAAAATACCACCCTAGGTTAAAGCATGATCATGCATTGTATTAATATAAGTGTTATATTATATGAAGCATAATGTATTTTTTTCTTATAATTGATATAATTGTTAGGTTAATTAATGGAAAAATGAGTTGCATTGAGCATGACATTTTTTTAATAAACATAATTGTTATATTTATGAATGTCATTTGATGCATACCTATAAGTTTAATTATATGATTTATATTTAAAGCTTAGTATTGCATATTTAGGGTTAATTATTTTTTTTTTAAAAAGAGTTTTAAAATTAATTAATTAAACCTTACGTTTTCTATGGACGACACCAAATGTTTATGCTGAATTCTGCCCAAGTGTCGAAGGTTGGTCACCTATCACCCGGACGTGCTAGGATTGAATGAGCTATGCAATGGAAGACCTACAAAAAAAGAAACACTTTGATGCTCAACTACTTTGGGTTCGAACTAAATGAGTTGGTCTCAGACAAAATAGCATACGTGATTGAAAAGAGTGGGTGCCCTTTTATAGGAGGATGGGGAAAGACGGGTTCGACAAGCAGTTAGGTGGTTATGGGTTGTTGGGCCACACGTTAGCAATAGCAAAGCTCGAAAACACGTCTTTGCAAAATTTATCTTAGTTTCTCTCAAGCTCAGGTCAGCCTATGGTATAGATTAGAATGTGTACTTTGTCTGAACATGGTCCACGTGACAAGTTAGATTTTACCCTCCAACATTGTCTATGGAATAAATGATGCATGAGAACAATTTATTCCCATGCCAATATTACAAACCTTGAACCAAACAAGTGTATCATAATCCCTTACCCATTCTAACCCTTATTCCCATCTCCATTCCCCAAATCCAAACGGCCGTTGAATGTTGTGGGTTGAGGTACCTTCCCTTTCTCAGGGTTTTGGCTTACATAGAGTCCATCGTTGATCTGTCCAGCCTCTTCTTCCGACTGACTAGTCCCTACTTGGTCTTAGGCCATTCTTTCCTCCGACTGACTAGTCCCTACTTGGTCTTAGGCCATTCTTTAGAGCTGTTTCTTCAATCTTTATCTTTGTCCTCAACCTAAAGGGCAGTTGCCTAGTGATACATGGAGGGTTTGGAAGAACATCCTTGTTCTCCTATCCCTCCTGCTCGGGCTATCTCAAATGTTTTGAGATTCGGGGTTGGTTATCCATGAAGGGGRATTAGCGAGGTAAAACACTTGCGCATCAATTGCTATTCCCACACATAAAATCCGCATTTGATTCATGCTTCTGGCACAAGCAGATTTGTTGATGTGGAATTTGAGATGGCGAGTATTGAATATGAAGCGTTGTGCCCAACGCACTTTGATACCTAAATTAGTATTCAAATCGAAGGGGGTGTCAAGCTGGGCTGAGATGATGTCACATACTTATTCTTGAGGGAGATTTTACTATTTAAAGAGATCCGAGGATGTGACTTATGAGTCTCAGAGGTTGTCGAGCCGAATTTGAGCATGGGTTGTCCTACTGTGACCAAGTAATGTGCTCTCTCATACGCACGACATCCCCAGTCCCATCCTTCCACGTGGTAGGGTGTTCCCCCTCAACAAAGCCTAAATTATATCTGCAAGAGAAAATGATTTACTTTGGAATCTTTGGAGGTGACAAAGGAAAATTTATGTTCCATATGGCCACTCGGCCTAATCCAACGCAACATCGGCACCTAACATAACAGATATAGGAAACCTCCCCTTGTCAACGCCAATTTTATAATATACAAAACCAACGCAGCAGCCATGGTTCTCCAATCCAATCCCATCAGATCACTCTCTCTCCCCGCTTCTCTGTTTCTCTCCGGACGCCCAAAATGGCATTTTCTCCCTTCATCCGACGAACCATTTCCAGGACACTCCTCTCTCAATCGCACTTCTCTCTTCCCAAATCCCATCTTCTTCCTTCTTCCTCTTTTTTCCATCATCCACTCACTTCCGATGATCACAAACGCATCGATCGCGTTCCTGCTTCTTCACATTCGCTTCATTCACAGGGAGCGGCACCTGCT